>KN727670.1:0-24823 GCA_000816745.1 Ancylostoma duodenale | reverse complement strand
GATGTAGCCCCCTCAAAATCTAGGTTTTCACAGGACACAAAGAAAGTTCGTATTTTGGACACGAGTAACATCGAGGTTAGTAGGCCTACAGCAACTCCACTTGCAGGACATGAAGTACACAAAGGGTTGTTGTGAACCTGCTATTATCCCTGCATCAAGTTTGCCAGGTCTGTTGTAGTGGTGTGCGCAACCAGCAACTTCGTCAAAAATTGGGTTTCCTTGAATTAGTGTGGAGTTTGCTCAGAGCAGCTCCCAAATGCTCAACTTTGGGGTTTTCTGCTTAGATTCACAATATATAATCGAATCTAAGCTTGAAATCCAGTTCATCGCTGCGTGTTTGAGCTACTACGAGCTACTACTAACCCTATCCGTTACACGGCATCAATCGATATATCGATTACTTGGACAAAACCAGTAAACCAAAGGTTTCCTCGACACTAGGTAGGTCACATGGAAGATCTCTTCGAGACAAATCGAATGGTGACGAAATCGCTTTGATTGGTGCAGTTCTACGGAAGTTATGGCAAAGCGACGGTGAGCGACGGTGACTCCGCGGAGCGACCGTCGATTTTCGCGATCCCGTGAGCAGTATTGTAGATCTCATTTTTATGTGCTGTTTCAAAGAGAACTGCCCTCAGTAGATCATACCGAGCTAAATGATACCCAACTTGAATGGTAGCTTTCTTTCGCATAGGTGGCCACTTCAATATGCCGCAAAAGTGCCAACTAAGTATAAAAATTGACTATTACACTTTATTCAAGCGTAAAAACTATGTGAAGTGATGAGTTTGGCAGAATTTCACTTCATCGGACTACATACGTAGATGTAGAGGTGCGAACGGGTTTCATGTAATATGAATTTAATATGAGTATGGACAGTGAAATGACTGCATGATAAAATGCTAAAATATCCGAATGTATGTAGCCAAGGGTAATGACCTCTTTTTCGCGCTGACAGTGGCACGACCTAGAACCTTTACTTACATCTGTGTTGGAGGCAAACCCTGAGGCTGTGCGAGTGCCAGAGGGGGTCTTGGGTCATCAAGCATCCGAAGGAGGAGGATTTGCCGCCCCAATTACTGATTATACATCTGATTTATGCTTAGAGCATGCTCATCTGTATCATTCCTTCTTTTGCGCTTCTACAATTAAGGAAACTATTTTTTTTCGTCCGAATATTGAGTCAGGAAATAGGATTATTTCACTTTTCCGATAAACATCGGAAAAATTGAAGAAAATGGTAATATTTAGTCTAATTACCGAAAACGAAGGTAATGTGATAACATACTTATGCGGTGATTAAGAAAAGTATAGAAAAACCATAAAAAACATGAGTCGAATTCGGAGATATTCACCATTCAAGTTGGGTATCATTTAGCTCGGTATGATCTACTGAGGGCAGATCTCTCTGAAACAGCACATAAAAATGAGATCTACACTGCATTTCTTGGTCAGAATTATGGGTGAATGGAAAGGTTAATTATCATGACCCACCATCTCGCACCCCATGTGCCTTGCGGATGCGTAATTAAGCCAATTGCTGAAACTGGACTACGATTTTTGAAATTTTTGAGAGGCAATAGTTAATTCAGAAAGAAGAGGGCGTGCTGATTCGAATGGTGTGCTTCTCGCTCTTCTCGCTTCTCAATAACCGAAGTTATGCGAGGGCGACGCAAAAAACGCGAATCCTCCGAGATCGCGTGGTTTTTAAAGAAGATACCGCTGCTATTGCATGTACATATGTGCTCGTCACCAAGCTCTGATTTCTGGCAATAGTTTCAAGAAGTGATGGATGTGACAGCAGCCGTTTCTATGAGGTAAATCTCAGTTCGGAAGTGGGAAGCTTCTGTGAATGCGGTGCTCAACCCGTTTCTAACTTCTCCTCCAATTCTACAAGTCAGTTTCTATGGATAACACATTGCGAATCGAGCACATTTTTGCATTGTGGCCAGAGGGTACTTTTCTGATGATTCACCATTTGCACCATCTGAGCACGGGGATCATCTTATGATACGAAAAGCAGCTTGTGCATCACGTTGTCCGCAATGTGATAAACGTCTTCTTAATTTCAAAAACCGCTCTTCCCTCTGTCCCAAGCTATAAACATCTGGAATAGTGAAACGAAAGTATCTGCTCCTTTTGAGGTGGCTTTAGAAGTAGGTGTTGGACCGCTGAGATGGTGAAGAATTCCCCACGCAAGTTATGTACTTCAGTGTGGAGGAAAAAGCTGTGCTTGAGCCTAGCGGTTTCCAGGAACGCTCCCAGAAATTTAGAAATTTAGCAAAAAATTGTGTGTAAAGGGTCAAAAGCTTAATTCGCGCTTATAGGAGTATCAAAAAGTTTCCGGCCTAGACTACTTCCGAATGGTCTACAGCGATGAAATTTTGTTGTAATAAAATATAGGTATCTCAAACAATGATGTACTTTTCTTAGCTCTATTTCGATTTTTTGAACCGTTCGAAGCGCTCTTTTTATCGCTTGAGGCAGAGTATCTTCCAACAGCCGACTTTAGCGGATTTTCGACCCTGAATCTCACTGAATCTCACTATCAAAGATGCTATTCCAAATCTCCACGCAAATAATATTAGGTTGTCGCGAAAGTTTCCCGCCACTTTCAGCCTTCTCTTTCGAATTCATTTTTCTTCTTCAACTCAACTGAGAATTACGCTATATATGTGCCACCATTGTTGACAAGAACTCTGCGGTAACAGGAGGGTTTGTTGTCCACAGCTTTCAATGAGTGGTTCTTTCGCAATTCTACCAAATATTGAGCATTGCATGCTGATGAGGTAGTTCTCGTTTTGGCGGTGGAATCCACGGTCGACGGTGTCCGAGCCACCCACATTTCCTCATCTGATTTATATAAGAAGCCCACTCCTCGTCACTAGTAATCAAGTTGGGGAAGCGAGTGCGATTGTCTGTGAAATGCTAAAAAGTTGAAGCGCGCACAAACGCAGTTGAAGCTGGTAATGACTCAGACCGTGATGAACACATGAGCCATATTTTCTTTTCTCTTCGAAGAGATGTGGATGGAAGGCTACTGCGCTGTGATAGCCCTGAGGTCCCTCTACCAGCTTGCGGGTACCGCGCCATGATTTGTTTTCAATCAGCTCTAGGAGGCGCTCGTGACTCACTTTAACTTACCTGCCGGATCGCGGTCTGTCTCAAGTCCAACCCGTCGTCTTTTAACTTGTGGAGCCAAATCTTTACCGTATTCTAAGAGGTAGAGGAGAGTCCTATCGTAATCACTAGTTTTTGAAGCATCGTTTTCGTAGATGCGTTTCCTGAGCTCGCAAAGCTGGAGCAGCAGAACATGCTTGTAGTCAGTGACGATTTTTTCGGTCATAAACCCAACAGAATGGTAGGGCAAATTCGGTATGAGTAGACTAGTAACTGGCCTCTATATAGGTCTTGGAAAGAAAGTTCAGGAACAATCCCGAAAGAATTGGCAATACACGAAAGTGAGTGGCGGGAAACTTTCGCGACAACCTAATAGTTGCCGGGTGCTAGAGTGGGACTACAGGATGGGTGATTCAATGATTCGAATCCTAGTTCAAGTGTGGCAGCAACCGCAACTCTTGATCTGCGGACCGGTGCGCTATCGATAATCATGAGAAACCCTGCATGGTTAGGCTAGAAAAAAAAGCCCCATTATTTTTGAACGAGTCAGCTTGAGAATATGAAAGTTGGCATGGTGGCTTTGAAGGCTTCACGCTACACGACTGTACTTGGAGTTTTAAGAAGAAAAGGATGGAACAGATCGAGGCCGGGAACGTTTTGATACCCTATATCTGCAATAACATTAGTAGCGCATTACGAACAAAAAGCCAATGATGCTCCGTCTGATCAGGAATGCTGGGTGCAAAGAAAACAAAGAATGTGGAAAATAGTAGGGGCTCATCCGTGTGGCGACTAAAAAAAAGACAGAATGAATGAATACTCAACTATAATTACTTCGAAGCAGGCTATAAAGCGGCTAGATGCACATGACCGGTTTTTACTTCTACCAGCCGATCTGGAGCAAAAAGAACCAGATTAATGTTTGACGAAGTCAAATACGTGCAACTTAAACACCAGCGAAACCCACGTAACACGATTACTACCTAAGCAACTGGTTGGTTTTTGTTGAATTAGAACGAAAGCGAGTTTGACGAGATGGAAACACAGAGGCAGAAAATCAAAACTGAATGTCATTTCAAGAAAAAGAAAAGACTATCAGTCAGTTCCGGCTACTGTGTAGCTTGTAAGTGAATTTCAGTAAAGGTTACTGAAGTAAACCGGGGAAAAGCGGGTAGTTAGGGCAAGGTCATTAATGGAAAATCTGCAGCATTTCTGTCTCCTTTTGGAGAAATATTCACGAGCGACGACATCAAACGAGGCCATGAAAATTGGATGATTGACGCCAGAACAGCTGCACCTCTTTGAAGGTGCCGGAAGATGAATGGTCCATTATAACCCACCCCCACAACCTGTGCCCAGCATGTGTTGGAAAGTGTGGAGGACGCATTTCTCGAGCGAATAAAATTGTCCGAAAAGCAGAGAGTAACGGCTCGCACCTGGTGTCGGCGTCGTTAATCCCAGTAATTCCAGTGGAAAGCACATCTGGGAGGTTGTCATCCAACATGTTCCCAACCTACAATATAACGCAGCTTAATGTGAGGTTTTAATGGAAAGGCTATAAGCTAAGCCTATATGTGCAGACTACTTTATGGAATGTGGTATGCTGAATAGGACATTTATGACAGAATGTATTGCTCACAACGAGAAAATTTCATTTTTCTAATGGCTGTACTATATGTAACACTAAATAGAAGGGGCGCTCCTATATCCCATTCAATCATCCCACCGAGAAAGGATCAGAAAATTTCACAAAAAAATGTTACAAAGAAGGTAGACATTTCGCACTTTCATATCTTTAAATCCTCATTTTCTCTTTTACTTCTTCATAAATACTTCAGAGTAAAAAAAGAATATAGATTTGAACGCTAGTTTTGAGGAAATTCGTATTTTGAATTCCCGCCTGTGTGGATTCTTTCTTTCGCAAAAACACTACTTTTTGTCGAACCCCTCCCATTTTCTTCGTGCGCTGACGGTTGCCACACAGCGCGCGGTGGCAGGCGATTTTTCGCCGCTCTGAGGTAAGGCGCTAACGAGGCTGATCGGCGTAAATCAAAGGGATATCTTGCTCTTTGTTCGCCTCATGCTTGTAGCCACCCTATGGCAAAGCTTGAGAGAGCCCTCAATTGTTAAGAGGATACAGCTAGGAGAAGAAACGTCTTCGAGAATGCTCGTCTCGATTTCTTCAGCGCTCGATGGATGGCAAACGTTACAAAATAAAATTGTCAAGTTAGAAGAGAAGTAATACAACCGATTTTCGGTCTTGAGGTAAATTCATGTGAGAAAAATGCTCCCTAATATGGTTAATGTGGAACGCATGACGCTTGCTCAAGGAGAAAAAACCGACACAATCTCTCTTGAGGCAAGAAGACCAAAAACCTCTTTGCGGCTGCTTATTTGCTGATTGAAATAAAGAAGTGTTGGAGAGAGTAATGAAATGGAGTAGGAATTGTACTGAGCCTCGAAGAGAAGACTCGGTGTACGCCATGGATTTCCAATCATTGCCGCACAGCAAAACTGGGAACAATGAGGAGGGATGAATAATGGCGAGGCGTTTCTTGCCAAAGTACTTCTAGTAAATGACGAGCGCGTAAGGAACCATGAGGCGCAACTCCTTTCAGGGCGGCCTTAATTACTCATTCATGTCTCACAATGTGCTGGCATAGAGGAACAAGCAGGTTCCGGAACAAAGAAACGAAAACAACGGCGGAGGGCGAGCTGCGGCTCGTCGAGCCCCGACCCGACAGCGCGTCAACTGCTCCGGCATATTCGCTCTAATTCCGTCAGGAAGTGCTTTTTAGACCACTTCCGGCATGCGTTGCCAGTTAACGGCTCCGCATGGCACACAATCTCTTGATGGTCGCCAATATAGTCTGGGGTCATGTTATTCCCAAGAAATCATGCAAAGCACTTCCTGAGGAAATCACGACAGGGAACGGGTCAAATCGAAGAATGTAATGGAAAAACAGAGCAGCTGCCATGCACTGCCTGTTGCATTAGTTTTGAGAGGAACCAGCTGGAGACTGCATAAATCTCTCGAAACCCTGCGGCGCGACACTGGTGAATTAGTGTTTGTACATATTCCTTGACTAATTCGTTGCTTCAAAAAAGCATAAGAAGAGGTACAACCAAGGCTCGAGTTTTCGAGCAAATTCCCGACAGCTGGTATTTTGAAAGTATAACAAGCAAAGACATATGTTAGGGGAAAAACACAAAGCAACCAGTTGTCTTTGCGGTTTGAACAAACAGATTGTCGAACAGTATAAGAGAGAGTCGACACGATGCCAACAGCCTCAGAGAGTGTCAGGACTGTGTATGAACTGATCAATGATAAACTAATCCCGAGGAGGCACTGAGCCTCCTCTAAGGCTTCTGACGCACAAGACCTCCATGCTGTTGTCAACGGAAATGTGGATTAGCGTAAGCGGTGCACATGGCAGCAGTCATCCGTCTGGCAAAGAAGCCTTCTCTATTTTTCCATCTCGCTGCCCCGCCGCAACAGCCAAAGCCTTCTTTTTCTTGAATAAATGGTCATGTCCCGCTGTGGAAATTAGGCGGAGAATTGCTCCTGAATGATGATAGTGTGAACATCGTGGCAGTAGCAACGCATACGTTCCCTTATCTCTACATACGTCTTCCATTGTAATCATTTTTTGACATGTCGAGGTCTGAGGATACCCTCATCCAAGAAGAAGGGTTAGCCTTAGCTGAAAATGGTAGAGACGCACATTTGTACAGCAGTAAATGTTAGAGGTCAACATGAATCCACGGGGCTGAATGAAGGTGGATACCAACTAGCACAGCTACAACTAAATAGCATCGAAATGTGGATAAAATACCTATTAACACATGCCAGACCTATGCATCTGGAAACGACCGAGAAAAATTAGGTTGTCGCGAAAGTTTCCCGCCACTTTCCGCCTTCTTTTTCGAATTCATTTTTCCAGAGCAGAAAGAAAGTTAGTTAGAAAGTTCCACAGCAAACCCGAAAAAACTGGCAAAACACGAAAGTGAGTGGCGGGAAACTTTTGCGACAACCTAATATATTATTGGACATTATTGTGCAGAAAGTTGGGGTTATGAGCATATGAATGGACAAGGATAATGTGCACGACATGGGTTCAAAGCGTAGAACGTGGGACTAGAACTCCGTCCATATCTTGAATGATTCCAGGACGAACTCATTTGAGTCCTCTCGTAGTCTGTCTCTTCGAGCACCAACGGGTTCCTGTAGAGGTCCACCCAACCACCGCCCTCTTATCTATGCTCAGGCGACTCGCGACCAGCGCAAAACGGGTGGAGAACATACCTGATGTAATCGGTTTGTATTCAACAAGTGGACGTGGTTGCTAGGATGTTGCTCTTTTTGGCTCATTTTTATGATGTGAGTTCGATAGAGCTTTCCAATTTGCTGACCTGAACGTTCACGGCAGCGCGACCGCGCCGCGCGCTGTAATCGTTGTCCTGCGCCGTAGTCAGTGGCGGGTCGCAGCGATGTTTAGCGTTCTCCCGTCGTAACCGCTGCGATTAGCCAACGCCGCTATGCAAGATAGCGACTCCAAAGCATTGCTATGAATGCTTAGGTCTACAAATTCGTCAACTCCATCAACGCCCGTTATACATTCCCCTTACTACTACTCGGCTTTTGCTACCACCAGTAATTGGGTGCTCAAGTGTTTATCCAAAGGATGCCTTCACAATTGCAAGAGCCAAGAGGTTAATTCGGATGAACTGCTCTATCAAAGAGCTGTTAATTTGTCCCTTTTCCGGATGAACAAGTCGGTAGCGCACCTGCTGATGCGAATTTAGACGAGGGTAAAATGGTAATTTTATGCGACATTTTTGTTGGGAAGAATAGAAGACGGCAGACCTTGAGAGATGCCATTTCCAAAGTATGCATTTGGGTATAATAGGAAATTGAAGAGAACTTTTTCAGATTTTTTCAAAGGGAACGCAAGCTCTCGTTTGATAATATGTACGTAAAGGTTGGATGTCTGCACTTTTTCTACTTAGAAGGGAGGTGCAAGAAGTTCGGCTCGAAGATCGGAATGAAACATATCTGGCCTGAATCTTTGTTTGAGAAGGAGCAACAGTATATATTTTAATACTGCCCTCGGTTTCAAAAAAAAAAAGAAATCCCACCACACCAGTGGCGGACACAGAAAGTGGGCGGCAGGTGGGGGCGTGGGAAAAAGTGGGGTCTCCGCCGCTTTGGGGACCCAGATGGAAAATAAAATTAATAAAAATATTAATTATAATAATAAATCTTCTTCTTCTCCACCGTTCGTCCCGCTTGGTAGCGGGGCCCGCTTTGGTGGTCCGTTGACGCCATTTAGCCCTGTCGTGCGCTTCGTCTGGGTGGATTTCAACTAGCTTAAAGGGAATGTGTCACCTCGTTTTCATGTTTGACGTTTCAGCGGATTCTGAGACTCCTCGACGCGCTGAATCCAGGGGTGTATATAAAATGTTGCAAAACGTTCTTCTAACCCTTTTTTATACGTTTTTCGGAACGGGATTTGGAACAGCTTCTCAATCCGAGTGGAAGCGTGAAACCGTTGATCTTATCGGTCGGACTCGTCAAGACCTGCTGCCAACGCTGGCAGACGTGACGGGCAGCTAGCAGATTCACGGACCGCTCAGCCCTGGTGGTCCGTGAACTGCACTTTTGGACACCTGAAAACGGGGTATTCGTCAATTTTATGCCTTTTGATGTATTAGGGTGAAAAGAAAGTTTTGAGCCGTCTTTTTTTTTAATTCCAGAACTTTTGATTATTGATTGGGTGCCCATGACCTACCATGTGGTAGTTGGAGACCAAACTCTCGGTTTCTCCGTAATAGGCATTTATAGTCAAATTGCCTTTCCTGACTCTAACTACGGCGTCAATTCCACAAGAGGTTCTCCTAGCCAAATTAGTTTTTCCTGCTCTGCCCACGCCGAAAGTAGTTTCCGGAATACCTGATTATTGGAGTTGAGAGTTGGGTCCACTACGATTCTAACACGCATTGTGCCATGTGGCTCCGTCGAGGAGAAGATCCGCCAAATCGCACCCCACCCAAACATGTGTCTCCTTTGCTACTTCTGTAATTCGCTAGGAATATTGTGTTACGAGCGGCTCCCGCAAACACACACGGTCACCGGTAACACTTACGCCAATCAGCTCCAGAAAGTTGCGTTCGAGAAAAACGGTCGAGACGAGTTTCTTAAACTCCTACGCCATGATGACGCTAGGCCCCAAATAGCCGAAGAGACCAGTGAAAGAGAGGTCAGCAATTTCTTTGGCTCCCACTCTTCCCAGTTCTGGAAGAAGGGGACCGCTGACCTGCCCATTAGGTAGGACACCGCAGTGACTACTGACTCTATTTATGCTTATTATACTGTTGAGCAAACTCCACTATGTGCAGAGTATTAAAATAAAGCACAAAAAAGTCTAAAACGGCTTAAGACTTTTTTACCACCCTAAACATCTTTGGAATCAGCGTGGCGAGGAGGTCTATAGATGCTGTTGTTATTTACAACCCAAGAAACAAGGTGACACACTGCCTTTAAGATCGGCGTGAAGCGTGTAAAGTCAGCGTTGCTGTGGTCGCTTTTTTAGCCGTTTGTCGGGGACTTCGAGATCAAGAGCGACATTGCAGACGGTTCCCTCCTCAGCCCACAGAACGTGGCCGTATCATCGCAGACGAGATTAGCAAATTTCATCAGATATCGTCGCTATGCCAAACCAATTCCTGATGTCCTCGTTACAGATTCGATCGAGCCGCGTTACTCCAGCCATCCAGCCAGCATTTTCATCCTCATTGTGCTGAGGCGACGCTCTATTACCTTGGTTGTCGACCAACATTTAGCGCCATTGAGAGCAGCGGGACGGACAACGGTAAGACAGATCTTCGATTTCAGTGGCTTTTGTTTCTCACGGTGCTTCTCGACAAAGAGAAGTGCAGCATGTATAGCATCAGTGGTGCCGCACCCAGCTACAAATCCGCACTTGTTAATGGAGAGCCGCACGATGCTGCGAATACTGCGGTCGATGACATGCTCAAAAACATTCATGGTATGGGACAGGAGGCGAATGGGTCGATACTTAGCACAGTCAGCGGGACTGCATTCGCGCTTCCATATCGGAATGGTGGTGCTTCGCTGCCAATCTGAGGACACTCTCTTTTCCGCCACTATCTGGTTAAAGAACCTCGCTAGCCAGTCGACAGATCTCTAGCATTGTGACTTTCACAGATCCACTGCCACGTCATCAAGACCATTAATTATAATAATCCTCCTATATAAAAACTGGTAAGGGTCCAGATTTTTCTGGCGTCAGACTACAAGTCTTGCGAAATCTTTTGTGCAGTGCAGTGCATAGACAGTGGTGGAGGGAGAGATGCGCAGATGTCATACGAAAAACCGATTTGTGGAGCGAGATGAGCCTAGATCCTTGCGGGACCCGCAATTTCGAAATCCTTGCACAGTGACTGTCCTACGCTGGCGGTCTCACAGCCAACGGATGAGACAGAGCTAGCAAGGCTTTATGGCAGTACAATATACGGAGCAGGAAAACCACTGCTCTTCACTCAAAACTAACTGTTGCTCTGCAGATCAGCATGGGCGAGATCCGTGTGTGGCCTGAGAGCTCTCTAGGCCCAGTGCAGCGGTGGTATCCGTCGCACTTCCCACATGCCGCACGTTCTCGTCCTAGCATCCGTCCGAAAACCCTGAGCGATTCTGTAGCCACGGAAGAGATTCCAGTTGTTCACTCACATGCATTAAAAAAGTGCGTCATTATAGGCCATTGTGACACGTCCTGTGACCAAGTATGTAATTGTTATTCAAATTTTCTGGATAACTCCTAAGTTCCACCCATTGCTCTCAAGATTTACAGAGGGTAAGGACGGACGGACCGTAGGTCTGCCAGGGGCGAATAGTGACAGATACTGTTATGTTATGCAGATGAAGAAGGGGTTCACTGTGGCTCAGCGTTGTGGAAAAGCCAGGATATGGGTTCGCGGGTGGAGGAGGGGTCCGACGTGGCCCAGGCGTGAGAAATGCCAAAATACGGGTTCACCGATAGACGATGGGTCTGCTGTGGCCAAAAAGTGGGGGAATGACAGGACACGGTTATACCGATGGAATAGGGGTCTGCTGTGGCCCAGGTATGAGAAACACCAGCATTCTGGTCAACCGAAGGAGGATGGGTCTGCTGGGGGCCTATAAGTTAAGGGAACTCCAGGATACGGGTTCGCTGGTATAGGGGAGGTCCGCTGTGCCCCTGGTGCGAGGAACGTCAGAATATGGGTCTGGTGTGGCCAAAACTGCGAGAATGACAGGACAATTTTCGTTCCGAATGAAAAGTCTACCATCCAGACAAAAGTGCCGTGCAAGCGAGCCCGAAAGAGCGGGTTGCAGTCATGTCGTGGCCCTCTCGCTTGGTCGTCGCAGCCCGCTCGCACGGTTGTCTTGGACCGCTCGCACAGAAAATCCCCGTGCAAGCGGGTCGCAACATGGCCGGATGGGGCCCGCTCGCATGCCAAGTCGCGTCCCGCTCGATCGGACTTTTGTCCGAGTAGTTTATAGGGAGTTAAGGGAAAACTGTAGATCAGTATACTACGTTTAATATAGTTTAGTTATTCCGTGGCTAATACGTTAGTAAGGACAGATAGGAGGAATAAGAAACAAGAATGCTCATGACGGGGTTGAAACCTTCTACTCTTTGCTTGACAGTCCGGCATTCTCCTCACTCGACCACCCCGTCTTTCATTAAATGGTACTGCAACGCATGCAGTAATGTGGTGAATGTGGTGAAATTTCCCCCAAAGCAGCAGAGACCCCACTTTTTCCCACGCCCCCACCTCCCGCCCACTTTCTGTGTCCGCCACTGGTGTGGTGGGATTTCTTTTTTCTTTTTGAAACCGAGGGCAGTAATGAAAGATATACTGTGACACATTCTCGAACAAAGATTCAAGCCAGAAAGGTTTCATTCCGATCTGCGAGCCGGGCCTCTTGCACCTCCTTGTTAGCGATGAATTTCTTGGTTATTGGAATTTCTTCTTAGACAAAACTATAGTGAAGAAAAAGGATAAAAATATAAAACTATGAGAATGGGCAAGATCCAAACCCTCTGCGCTATACACAAGTTTCCAGAGCCCTATCCACTAGGCGACCACGAAGGCGATGAGATCTTCTTGTTGGCATCTACCCTGACGGAGTAGTTAGTCTTCTCCGATCTATCTTACGATATGCGTCAGAAATGGTAAACTCAGTGTATTATAGCACCTTGTCATTCAACGAATCAACTCAGGATTTATTACTGTTTAGATTGGTTTCCTGCCGTGTGTGTTTGCATGTTTGTTGGGAAGCAACAACAGAGGGACAGGGCCTAAAGTATTAATGAAAATTGCTTTGAGGATGGGGTGCGGAAAGCCATGAAGAAGAAAGACAAGACAACTCCGAACGACACATGAAATACTCCAGGCATCGATTCATCATACCAAAACTGAGGTTGTCAACGAAGTCTCATTGAATGCATAGTTAGTTTAGCCACTCTTATTAATTTTGGACCAGAGGTGGAGCGTACAAACATTGGGCGGATGCCAAATATCAAAATACTGAAGTTCTCTGCGACACTACAAATGCGCGACGCTCTCGGATGTGAGATTATATACCTCATGGCTGCCTGAGTTGTTAAGTCCAGAGTCAATACATTTCATGGAAGAACGTGCTTTGTCTCTACTTCTTTGAACTTTTTTTGCGGGTTGGTAATCCCTTTATTTGCCAGTACAGATGACGGGACTTTTAGTATATCACTTGTTCGCTAGACAGTCAACGAAGCTCGCCAAATGTATCCTCCATAAACATCAGAGTATAAGCAAATCAATGCTTCTAGAGAACCCACCTTTGAATGCAGCCGGTCTGCTTGAAGGAACTGGAAAATAAAAAAAAACCAAAGGATGTTAACAAGGCACTTTCCACAGAATCGTTTTGACAAGATAGAACTTGTATGGAACCGTTAAATGAGGGTGACCACGCGCTGAAATGTGTTCCTCGTATAGCGTTATTTATAGTGCGTCGGAGTCCGATTCGCATCGGATGTGGGCTGCGACGGTCGGAAACGAAATCGGAACGACGTGTCGTGGCTTTGTTTATAGTCCGCAAGCACACGATTTCGAATCAGCTGTTTCCATCCATGGATGTTTTCATTGCAAATCAGACAGTTTTCATCTGTTTCGGACGTTTTTTTCCAAGTTTTTCTTCCTCCACGCAGTAAAGGTGAAGACAGTGCTTGTCTCATTATAAATTACGTGATTATATCGTGAAAACAGAAGATGATCTCGAAACAGAGCTGTATAGTGCACTGTCTCCTTTTGGAATTTGTTTTATGCGAAGCTATTCATGAACACACTAATTCCAAAACTTGGCAGGTCACCTACACAATCTTTACTCCCATGAAGAAAGAAAAAACAAAAGAAAATAACGAAACTGAGATGAAAAGAGCTGAGAAAATCCGCCCCACGAGGTCCTATCGATTGATGCATCGGAGTCCGACGTCGTATCGTATCCACTAGTGGCTCCGATGCGACGTCGGACTCCGACGCCGATTCGGAGGCAAATCGTTCCGATGGAGTAAAAACAGGCGTCGTCGTCGGAATCCGATACGTCGGATTCCGACGAGGATCGATACGTATCTTTTGTTATCCGACGAGATCGGACTCCGACGCACTATAAATAACGCTTATAATGGCAGATTTCCGCGACTCCATGGCGCTCGCATGCTGCTTCGTTCTTATTATGACGCCACGTTTCGCGCACGCTTCTTCGATCAAGAAAAACGACATAACGACATGAATTCTTTGGTTTCGGAAGGACCTTTTCCTCGTGGAGATATTTGGACTTGCCAGAACTCTATATCGATATACGTAGCAGTTGCATGTTGCATGGGTAGCTTCCTAAAATATTTCAGATCCTATTTCGGATAGAACACCTGTATGAACTCCTGTATGAATGAGATGTAGTGAGGTATCCACACACACTATATTTTACTGACATTCTTTGTCTGTTTATGTTTGTGTGTATAAGAGAGAGAGGAGGAGGAGAAGAGGGAAGTGAATGATGATAGCTTTTCATGAACCCTTAGATCGTTGCGATCGCGACGACCGCCAGCGGATAACGCAAATAAGGAGACCCTAGATGTAAAAAGGGTGATAACCAATGGGGCGCACAGTGTGTAATTTCGAACATCTAGGCGCTCAAAATTATTTTCTGGAGAACCTGTGGATAAACTCTCGTACTTTTTAGATATACTCTGCCTAGTCTGCTGCTTCTAGGCACTGCACGTAACCCATGGGAGCTAAGGTTTTGCGGCAATTTCTAACTTCTGCAATAAAGCCTCAGAGTAGAAAAACATGTACTGGGGAATAATTTTTTGTGCAGCAGCTGCGTCACATAAATTTCAGTCTCTACACGTGTTTGCAACAGTTAAGTATGTCAAAAATGTATATGCATTCCAATTTTGGGATTGCATACATTTTTACATGAAGAGCCTAGCGTGAGCTAACAAACCAAGGATGGCTAGCCTGATTGGTTAACGCATTGAGTATGTAGAGCTAAGAGACGCAGACGACAAAAGTTGGTTTGCTAGCCTGGGTTTGCTTGGTTATCGTTTCATGAATCCCAGCCCAGTGGGATTTGTTAAGGGTGGGCTTGATAAAGGTATTCGCTGGTAGGGTAGCCCCAACATAGGATGTCTTTCAAGGCAATCAAGGCAATCTTATTCCATTTTAGACTGGTACTTTCTTCACCAAATATTCTATTCCGGCTAATTTTTCTCTGAGTGGTCTCTTCTTCGCTAATTTCAATATTTTTTAATTCGAATCATAACTTCAAAAGCAGCGCTTTGCTTTTCCCCACTTGCCCTCATGATATGCGCTATTGGAGCGAGTTTAACAAATCCCAGGTGTTGCTCAAATATCCCTTGCGCCACATAACAGTATTGTTCACCATTGTCTGCAATGACATTTTGAAAAAAGAAGTCTCTGCAAAGTTGTAAGCTCATTTTCTTGAAACATGCCAAAAGATCTGTCCAAGAGAGTGGCGGTTTCGGCCTACATAGAAGTGTTCTCCGTAGGAATAAGCAGATGGTTGAAAAAATAACACGTATGCTCGTATGTAGGAAGACTAGTGCTAGTCACTGCACATTATTTTCTAGCGGATACACTTGGAACTTTTTTTTATATCTAACCAAAAATGCAATTTGGTCATGTGCTTAATCGCTCATTTCTCAAACATGTTTGGATTTCTTCCTGAAGACTGAGAAATGCGGTTACTGGGAAATTCCAAATAGGAAATTCAGACGACAACAGAGACGACAGAGACAACTCATGAAATACTCATCTGTTTCACGTGGACGGTGTTGGATTGAAATAGTATTTTTTCGTTATCTAATCATGCCCCACCTGGTGAACGGTCGCCAAAAAACCACTTGTATCGTATGCGCGGATTATCGACGGATACTCTGGTGTACTAATCGCAACGTTTTATAGTAGGTCGAAAAATACATTTTGAGCGGCTAGACTTACGAAATTGCGCACTGTGGGGCGTGGCGATCGATAAGCATCGTTTCTATTATCGCTATCACTCACTTCACCACTTCATTTTGGGAGCATCTTCGAGTAGAACAGACGATGAGAAGCGATGAGCTCCATTTCGAAGCGATCCAAGGCGATGTAACGTGGCAATCGATACGCATCGCCTCCATCCTTGTTATCTCTTATATCGCTGCTCCATTTTGATTCATTTTACACTGGCAAAGTCTGAGTATATATGACGCTGGCAACTAATTTGTCCTAGTAGAAATGCAAGTTAGAGAAGGAATGGCGAAATCCGAACGCTTCGAGTTCTGCCACCACTTCATTTTAACTGTGCCATAGCCCGAACGGTCCAGATTGCAGCCATTCATCCCCAACTTGCATTTTTACGCGGACAAATTAGTTGCCAGCCTCATATATAGAATGGAGCCGCTCAAGTTTTATTTGACTTCGTTTCTGACCATTGCTGCTACCATGAGTCGTCAAGCTAATATCCGAAACAGAGAGGCCAAAACGCATCCATGACAGAGCTGCAACAGAGACGAGCGATCGAGGTCGAGCGTCATCAAAGGCACAGATCAGATGCTGCAGACGCTGAGCGAGATGAAGAGCTTAGCAGAGATGCGCAGCGGCACCATACTTCGTTTCTGAATATCATCGTATGATCGTCGTAACAGGCACCCTTTCCAATAAATGCTTTTTTTTTACAAAGAACGAATCAGCTACATTCGCTCTCGATCATCTTTGAATCATCCTTGTCTGCTGAGCTGCGCCGCGCCTTCTATGGTGATGCATAGGTGATACAGCCTGGCTCAGCAGACAGGAGTGGCTGTGTGAAGTGCTGTGCAAGGATGATTGAGAGCAACCGTATGCATCACTTACACTGGAGTCGGCCGACTCGTGGAAGAAAGGCCCCCACTACATTACCTTGACCAAATTGTTGGGGAATGTAGCCACTGCGATGCAATGCACTTCCCACAAAAAAAAACCAGTCCAAGAAGTCGTGGCTTCAATTCATGCCGTAACTTTGGCCACGTTGGCCTTCGCATGTTCAAGAGGTCTTCAGCAGAAATCCGACAGCTTTTCAGTCTTCAGCAGAAATCCGACAGCTTTTCGAAGGACAACATGAACTTTTGAGGCATTTCCGAAACAATATCTGCAATTACATACAACATTGGATTGGCAATGACTTCAATGACGGCAAACGTTGACATACCAGGAGGTGAAGGTCCACACTGTTTCGAGTACATGTGCCAAATCTATCATTCCACTGGAGCTCCGCGACCTCTTCGTGAACAACCTTCAGTATTTGCTCAAATTTATATTTTTGTCACCGCAGAGGCTGCAAGTGAACGGTCGGGGGTCGACCTGTCAATCGAGAGTGCCGAAGGGACATCTCTTCTTAGATTTTTGATGTAATGTAGAGGAATAACCTCTGGTGCCTAAGGAACAAGAGCGCGCTCGATTAGAAAATCAGCCGCACGCACGTTTAAGGATGGTTTATGAGTAAAGAAGCTTAGATGATCATCGTCGATATAATATTGTTACGTCTAATGAAGTTGCAGTCGTCTATAAAGGTACTGACTACAAATAAGAAGGCCTACAACGTCTAGTTATCATGGAGAGAAGTGGCCAACGTTCGTTCATCACAGGTCATGACCCTAAATGCGATCCAATTAGTTATAATCTGCCATTTCCAAGAGGAGAATTCGGATGGCATGCAAGAATGGAAAAGCATGGCGCAAGACCGCAAACTTCCGAATCTGACACAACGAGAATACTACGCATATCTTCTCTTTCCCAGAAGTAGGTCAAATCCTATGCTTTACGCTTTCAAGTCGATGCCGCAGTCTGGGGTCGACGGCTGGGCAGGGACTGAACAGAATCGATTCAAGTTTATAAGACAGAATCAAGCACAGTTGCGCCTGGATGCGAGTCGAGGACTGCAGGACTTTATTATGGTGGATTTGTCTGATTACGTTTCGGGACAAAACAACGTACTAACAGCCACTTATTCTGGAGGCCCTTGCGATACGGTTGCCAGGATGCGGTGTCTGTGTGCTGCCAGGTCCGGCAAGCCGGACCCTGTTTATTATGACCTGCAATCCCGAATGGAAAACTGTGACCTGCAATCCCGAATGAAAAAAAAAAACCCAAGAGGCGCCATTTCCGGGATAGACGGCTTCTGACCGACCTGACATCGTTGCTCGAGTATTCCGAGAAACTGAACGTGTACTTGACAACATGTTACCACTATTGAGGTTACCAATTGCATCATTCGTCTCCGCACGTCGGTGGCTAAATCTCCAATCAACAATAAGAATCAAATGAACATTTTATCAGGCATATGTAGTGAACATAACGTAAAGCAAACGTTCTCCGCACTTTGTAATTCCACACACCAAAAATACTGCTGTGATCAAAAATAGGTCAATTTTTCCATTTAAACTTCGCAGGTACTATAAAATCCTGTCTTCAACATTTTTGTAGAGTTTCATGTGAACATATATTCAATCGTTGCAGAGCTAGGAAAACACGAGAGAGGATTTTTCGATCAATGTCTAATATGTCTGTGTCTGCATTGTGAATTTCTACCACCATGCCAAACTGTTAACAAGTAATATTATTTGATGCGTAATTATTAATAATAATTATTATGCGTAATTTGCGTGAAATTACTTGCTAAGAGATAGCTAAGAGATCAGAATTGTGCGCACACTATTCTGGGTTTTCGCACAACGAAAACGCACCGCCTGCACTTCGAAAACATTTCGCAAAAAAACTCGCCCGTATCGTTCAATAATCATCGTAATCGCATGATGCATGCTGGCGCAAGAGCAACGGAAGCCTATCAACGTATATGCTTCGTATATGCTGAGAAACTGCTTGGTCTCAAAACATTGAAGCGCTGGTTCAGCAATTTCTCCTTCGGAAATCGAACGGAAATGAAGCCCGTCCTGCACGCCCATTTGACGTGAACTTGGAGGCTCTTATAGCAGAATTGGAGGGGAACAACCACAGAACAAAACGGCAGTTAATGAAGGTCCTACAACGCTTTCAGCCAACCACACTACGTTCCACAGAATGGGTTACACCAGTTTATTGGGACGATTTGTTCCACATGATTCAACCCAAGCGAGCCAGGATAGGAGGGTCGAGTGCTACACAGAACTCAAACGGCGGACGTTCTCCTGGCTCAAACATCTTATTACCGGAGAAGAAGCGTTGGTGTTCTACGCTGCTCCTAAAAATAGTCAGTATTGGGTGCCGACAGGAGCAGTAGCGCAGCAAAGACGAAGCCGAACCGACATAAAGAAAATTCTACTATGTGTGGAGCGTTCGATGAATTGAGCACTGGGAAGTGCCGGAAAAGGAAGACATGGACACGGTCAAAATTTAAATTGTTCGACAAATTTTAAATTGTTCGACAACTAGCATCTCTTGAGGAGAAACTTGATAGGGATAACTACTGGAATACTAAAATCCTCTTCCAACACGACAATGGCAACCACATGTTGCGAATGTTACGCAGAGTTTTCTGAAGACGTCCGGATCCACCTCACTCTCCAGACCTTGCACCATCAGATTATCATCTGTTCAGGTCTAAAAAATCAACTGTCCAGAAAGAACTTCACTAATCGTAAGCGAATGGTTGCCACAGTGTCCGAGTTTTTTTTTCAATCCGAGCCCACACAATTCCTCAGTGGTGAAATCATGGACCTATCCAGAAGGTGAGGCAAAGTGCACCTCAGTAATGGCGAATATATAATTGATTGAGGTTGCGCAACTGTAAAGTCAGTTAATTTTGAAATGAAGTGGCCAAAAGAAGCGGGACAAAGTCTGAATCAACCTAATGCTTCGCATTATCACTGCAATTTGAGTTCAGTATGAGACGCACTTACACTGCTGGTGTTACTGTGGGTCACACTTTTGCAAAGACTTGTATTGTGGCAGTATGATAGGATAATTAAAATGTTTCCAAAGAAAAACAAGCAGAGTCATAAGCGTTAGGCAGAGTATATGCAAATATTCCTGCACCCTGTTTTTTTTTTGCCATTGCCACGTGGCAACCAAAGTGTATATAAGCCGGCAAACAGCTGTGAAAGCTTAGTCTTGTCTCCGCTGTGGCGGAGACTAGACCAGCCCTACGGGACTTGTCTGGCCAACTGTGGCCCAGTGTACCGTTTAGCTAGACAAGATGCGTGGGAAGCGGTCGCGTGCCGGCGCGGCGCGGCCTCCGCCACAGCGGAGACTAGACTAAGCTTTTACAGCCGTCTGCCGGCTTATATACACTTCCGCTGCCACGTGGCAATGGAGAAAAAAAAGGGTGCAGGAATACCTGCATATACCCTGCCTCATGCGCGCTCACAGCAGGTTTATCTGCTCCATCCGCACCTTCAGCAAGTATTCCTGCTCCGCCCGCGACTACCTGCCGGAAGCTTGCATCGGCCAAGAGTGGGCGGGTTTACCTGCGTTCCATGGGCGGGTTTATCTGCGCTGGAAACACTCGAATGTCTGAGTATATATTTCCATATACATCACGTAGGATCCATTAAACTGGTAGTAAATTTTGGTGTTATAACTATGGATTGATGCACCAATTTTCTATTCAATTTCAAGGATGCTCGATGGTAGACAACCAACACAGTTTATCTTTATTTCGCCGGTGGAATGCCTGGACCTGCAACGGGTGCTCTTCGCTGGCTTAGAGGTGTTAAGTACCCGTTGCTAATTGCAGTGCTTGATGCTAACCGAAGAGATTCCTGGCGTTCAGCTTCTCTTGTACAAACTCGGCTCGCGGTTCTGAACATATTGCGAACAACAGCACGCTTCATAGCTGTTGGATGTGCGGAGCTAGCGTGTATTATGATATTCTTCGGATTAGTTTTGCGGTACCACTTTATCTTGATCAACCCATTAAATAAGTAGACTTGCGCGTTCAGGTAGGCGAACCAACCATCTCCTGATGCTTCTCGTGTGAGCTTGATGTGCTGTGACTGTTGATTGAAGATGTTAAAACACGTGCCCATTTCGGATTGTGTTGAGGTGCAACAGTCATCAATATACCGACAGTACATCAATGGTAAACGTGCCAGCACCGGTTCTTCTATTCTGCTCATAAAGCAGACAGCAAGATTAGGCCCTAACCGTTGTCCCATGGCAAGCCCAAACCGTTGTCTCATAGCAAGCCCCAACCGTTGTCCCATAGGAATTTTGTGGATCTTTACTAGACTGTAGAATACAGAGCATCTTGAATGGTCGAGCTTGAGGTGAATGACAAACCTTTCGTCGATGGCTGCTGACTTGCCTATTAGCACCCACATGTCATTCAATCGCGTGTGATATGAATTCTATCTCTGCGAGTACCTTCAAAATCAGGCCCATAATCAGTTATGGTGGTCCAACCGACCGCATTTCATGGTTTTTGACAAAAATTGTAAGGCAGCTGTTATCAAAGGTGCCCTCTCACTTGTCAAACACATGCCAACTCTTTGAGCATATATGGAACACTAATTCTTCTCAAAATTGTGTCATGGAATCATTTGATGTGGTCTCCTTGTACACAAATGTTCAAAATAGTGCTGCACTACAAGCGGTATCGGAGATGCTGGAGACGCATGGTTCGAACATCGAGATGTACGGATTGAGTGTGGCGCGCACAGTTGCTCTTATCAAGGAATGCCTAAACTGCAATGTTTTCAAGTGGTCCAGACAGTACTTTTCTCATATACGAGGGCTTGCTATGGGACAACTGTTGGGCCTATTCTTGCTGTCTGCTCTATGAGCAGAATAGAAGGACCGGTTCTTGCACGTTTACCATTGATGTGCTGTCGGTATATTGATGACTGCTGCATCGTCACCTCAACACAATCCGAAAGGGACGCGTGTTTTAACATCTTCAATCAACAGTCACAGCACATCAAGCTTACACGAGAAGCATCAAGAGATGGTTGGTTGGCCACCTGAACACGAAAGACTACTTGTCCAATGGGTTGATCAAGATAAAGTGGTACCGTAAAACTAGTTCAAGGAATATCATAATACGCCCCAGCTCCGCACATCCAACAGCTATGAAGCGTGCTGTTGTTCGCAATATGTTCAGAACCGCGAGCCAAGTTTGTACAGGATGAGCTGAACGCCAAGAATCTCTCCAGTTAGCATTAAGCATTGCAGAAGCAAACGAGGCAGTTTGATTTCGGCTCTGGAAGACATGAGCATGACGACGACAACGGCGAAGATTTCAACGTCATGTGCACAATTCTTGCCTACGAGCCTGAAATATCAGCAGCGGAAGTTCTAAAGTCATTTTGGATCTCCGTACGGGATACAAAGATGAACAACCGAAATAAGTGCCTGTCCATCAAGAATGACTTCCTGCCTTTCATTGCTCACTGTGAGCTGTAAATCGTCATACTATCTGCACCCTTTATACCATCCTGGGGTGACTGGTGAGACTCATCCGTCCTGTGAGGGTCACAGCTCCGTGGGGACGGAACCCGCGAAATCGGTGGACATAACGGTATGTTGTGCAGTCCTGCTCGGAGATTACCAGATCTGGTTAGAACTATCTGGTTAGAACTATGTCGGTACTTACCTAGAGAGATGAGACGCTCGGCGGTTCAGAACGCAAATAGCTTTTAGACCACCTTCAGGCCACTGAAGAAGACGTTGCTGTCGAAACATCAGGCCCGTTTGAATAAATAGTTCCACCTACCAACCTGGACGGCTCAGAACAAGTACTACATGCTCTTAAATGGTTTTTTTCTTCATGGAATAGATCCTCCTTTTCATTCTGTTGAGGTGCTATAAACTTATCAACCTTCGTTGAATACTCTACCAATCCGCGAAAGGATGGGATGCAGCAAATCATTCCGTGATCTCAACGAAACTTTGACTGAAAAAAAAATCTGTGAAGCCAGGTCGAAAAATATTGAAGTAGTTGAGGTAGGGCGGTAGGAGCCTCACAGATGAAGAAGAGAGAGCTCGACGATCAAGTTCCGACGTTCTTTTCGACTCTTCAACATTCGACCCGATGAAGATTTTTTTTCAATTCTTCAGAATTGAAGTCTGCTCCTTTTGTTGCGCAAAATCGCTGAAAATTCGAACGTCTCCAGCACTGCTTCTATCTGAGAGTTCCTGGGCACCAACTCAGTCAACCCCCATGCCTTTCGGAGTTTTCTGGGAGAAAGAACGGTGATCAGCAGTTGATGGGCAACCTCTTCCTTCTCCATCTATAGAGCTTGTGTCCTATGAATATGAATAATCTTTCTACTTGGCCCTACCGTTTGTTCCTTTGCTGAAAGGTCTGCTGAGATCACAAAATGAGTGTGCTGCTTCCCATATTTCCTGAAGTGATAAAGCATGTGATGACGAATGTAGATACGATTTTCGACAGCACCTTCAGTAAATGAGAGAAGGGGATCTCATGAGAAAACCCTTCAAAAAGCGGTAATTTTCAATGAGAAAAGATGTCGCGAAAAAAGCCGCGTTAATTTTGCACCAAACTAATACTTACTGTATTGGTTTGCAGACGATGAAGAGAACAAATTCCCCCTACATCAGTCTTCGCACATATTACTCAGTTCCTGTACGAATCAGCATTGAATTTTCTGCGTGTTATCCATCTATCAGTACGATTCTTGAGATTCTGCATCTTTGTAGCGGTCAACTAAGTCTTTCCTTGGTGAAATAAGTGAATTTTTGTCACAGTGAATACGAACAAAGTGTTCATAATCCACTTCACTCATCAGCAGTGTGATTGCGCTCCCGTCAATAGCACTGTTAATGCGAAGCAGATAAGGAAAACAGACGAACACTATTAAGTGCACGTGTTAAAACAAGAAGTAGTAGAACAGTATAGGGAATAACTGCACCAGGCTACCCCTTCATAGCGTCTATGTAAACGTAGAGGAGAATCCATGAAAACTGGCGAAAATCCGACCAAAACGGCTCACAAGTATGCAGAATAGCCTTGAGGGTGGACTTGACAAAGCTTCACATTAGAGATCATTGTCGGTTTCGCACAAGCATCCATCCTTACAGCGCAGGCATACCAGACGCGTGGGGGAGAGCGCAGGCATGGCAGAGTTTTGCCAAAGCCGTTTCGTTCAAGCAGAAGAAACTTATTGACTAGAAGTTATCATAGTTCGTTGAAACTTGAGTGGAGATGAATGTGCTTGGGTACTGCGTTGCCTTTTCGCAGAACCTGAATTTCATCCTTTACTTGTAGAGAGAAATAATCAGTGTTGCATTGTGTAATATTTCTTTTCTCTACCCAACAGTCCGAAATCTCTCAAATTTTCGAATTTTCTTGTAGGAATGGCCGAATTTCTGTTCGTTTATTCACATTGTGCACGGTAAGATTTTTCTGGGTAATGTGCTTAAAGCTACAATGTAATTAATATTTATTTTCGTCGTTAAGATCGTTATAATAAATATTTTTTTCTTAAAAATCGCATCAGAAAATCCTTGACTTTATTTGTCATTTTTTAAGAGACAGCTTATCGTCTAGTGGAATATAAACACACATGTACTAAGTACGGTTACAACAACACTTGTTTCGCAAATACTGTCTACTTCACTATCTTCTGATCCTGCCCGATATTCGTCATAGTATTGTCTTTGATGTGGTGTGAGAGATTCTATTAACTGAAAGTAAAGCTTAGAATCGCGGGCGTGGCTTTTTTCCTATGATTGGTGGAAAGTATATACAAACAGTGCTTATCAGAAGTATACGGACACCCTCATATTTGCACGTAACAAAACTTACGCTCCTCTTATCGGTCTAATTTTGGGTCCACTCGATTCAGCAGATCATGAAAGCCCGAGATACTTGGTTTCACTCGATATGATGGACTCGAAAAATTTCTACAATTCTTCGAAGGGAAGAACTCAGAGATTCTCTATATCAAAAGTATTGGGACACTTGCTGTTAATGACCGTTTTGCTCGGGAAAAAAGTCAGCAAAAGGTGAATTGATAACCAGTTGGTACTCTCTTGTTCATTGGCACTTTTGGCATCCTGTTTACCGTACTGTGGAAGTTGTTGCTCACGACATTAGTCTCCAGATTGCACCGACAGGGACATCTCCGATGACTCGTTCTAAAAGACACGCACTGACAGGGACATCTCC
>KN727669.1:8014-25610 GCA_000816745.1 Ancylostoma duodenale | reverse complement strand
CAGAGGAGAGCAAGTGCACAGAAATATTTGGTTGGTAGTAGCAGAAGAAAACCCATGTTAAGTGTTTGGAATAACATGGTATAGGAAGATACATTCACAATGAAGTTTTTTTTTGTAGTTCCACTCATTCAGAATGAAAGAACAAGCAATATTCATCTGAAGGTAGAGCAGAAGTGAAAATTGATAAGCATGAACAAGGAGTAGAGTTTGGATTCACAATCAGGATGACATCATCTAAGGCAGTGGGCGGATGTTGTGGATTCGGCGTCATGACCCAAGTTGATACAAATGATGTATAATTAAGAATAAAAACGTCAAAAGAACAACCAATAGCAAGTTTAAAATACTAACTTTATGGATGTATCGTGCAAAAAAAAAACGACGAATAAAAGTTATTCATTCACTAGCAATTGTACTCTGAAAAGGAATTCAAAATGCAATACAAAGCTGCCACAAAGAGAAGTGGAAATTCTCTGTTGAAGTAAATAAAACAGGAGAGAACGTTCTTTTAACATCTTTTTCATGCGAAAATCCCTTAACGGCTGCTGGAAAACTTCAGCATAATCATGGTTTAGTGGAGCTTATCATAGCAGAGCGAATAGCACTCGAACGAAAGAGCCGAGCCTTGTTTGGAAGAGGAGAATGCTGCGCAAAGTTCCACTGGGAACATTTTCGGGAGAAGAAATAACCTCAAACGAACGCCGCTTTGAGGAAACCAACAACGATGACATGAAAACGTGCAATCAACGTCGTAATGTGGACGCTCAACACTAAAAAATAATTCATGAGCAACAGAAACGCATGTCGTGGATCGAGGTCAGAAGAACGAGGTAGCATGTTCCCTTCGTATCTACATATTCCCGCCATACGAAGATTTTAAAATCAAAACCAACAGAATATTTTCAAAGCGTTATTGATTCATGAGTCCTTGTTGAGCCGCAGGAACTGTAGGACTGATGGTCAGTCAGATACACTAGCAGGCTTACAGAGAGAAAAGGAATTCTCAGACTAAGCTCCGAGAACTATAAATGATTAGGTTAGCCGTCTAATGTCATGCTTACTGAGTGCTTTCGATGGTTTAGACGAACTCGCTAGTAACAAGAATAAGCAGAAATGTTAGATAAAAACCGAAAATCGAACGATGCATGTTGGAAGAATCCCGGAATGTGGAGAATTTGGAGGAGTGGAAGGATAGAGAAGGTCATAATTCAGATTTGAGGAATCTTCGAAGTGCTGAAGGACAAAAAACTGGAGCTAGCTAGACATTATTAAGCTCCGAAGCAAAATGTCGGAGTTGCATTTTTCCTTGTTGAGATTAGATAGATATGCATTTGAAAAAATTGAGAAAAATCTTCAACTCCCTATCTCACAGCGGTCCCAAGAAAAAAAGACATTAAACTGGAGGTGCGTTACTCTTTATAGCACGAAGTTATTTGAATGAACCGTTCATCTATAGCCTAATCACGGAAAGAAAACAGAACAAGCGCTGGACCAAGCACAAACAGTGGTTGGAAGAACACAACCTGTGTTGGCAATAAAACGGAGCCAAAGTGCTCCATTCAACGACAGCTGTTATCGTTCTCAAGCATTTATACTCAAACCAAATAGGCCAGGCCTACTGCATATAGGTTATTCCAAGGTCATAATCGAAGTGATGATTGCAACTTCAAGGGATATCTTTTCAATAATTCACGCAAGGTTTCGTCTATACTACACTCGGCCGTTTCAGGTGGTGTGAAAATCACTAACTAAAAAGTTTATTGATAAAAAATCTTTAAAAAAGTTTATTGATAAGTGTGAAATTGACTGAAATTTTAGTCGCTGAATTTTCACACTATCACTGCACGCATGTACTGGCTATGAAGTGAAAGACCAACAAGCAAATCAAAAATACTAAAACACAAAAGATCTCCGAAAACACGGATGAAAATTGGAAAATCTGGTAGGACATGGTTTCATCCATGTTTAAAAAAAGGTTATGTGTCGGAAACATCTATGTAGTAAAATATAGCTACGGGAGCTCAGTAATACAAACGAGATAGACCATATGTTGTACGAAAAATCGGAGATCACATGGTGAAAGCTAAGGGATCTCTGGAATATGGAAAATTCGCACTGAAAAAAGAAAAACAGGTTCCATATAGCTGTTAGAGAATATTCGAAAAGGTGAGAAATAAAGAGATGTATATAACTTTAGTAAGTTAAGCTTTTCAAGTAGTGTGTTGTTTACTGCTGCCACTTTTTCAACTTTTTTTTACTATATTTTTTTGTTGAATCCGTGAGTTCTGGCATACGAACGCCAATCTGAGTAAAGAAGCTTTAGCATGAAGCTTCTCGTATATATAGACAGAGCGCTCTTTCTTCTCTGCTTCTAAATCCTACCCCAAACCAAAAGCTACCCCTTTGTTGCTTCAGCAGGCCTAATCATCAAAGCTGCTGGAATCTTACGACCCGGAATCAACAGCTGAATGCGTTTGGAGCACAACAACTGCTGCGGACCAAGAAATTAGGAAATGAATCCAGCCCTATGTTGATTTCTGCGGAGGGTGGGTGGTGCAGCCACGACTAAATTCTATTCAACGGAGGTCTACGGAGCTATGAAGGATGTTTTTATTCGTGGCGCTGTTACGACTATTAGATGGGTAAAGTTCCCAGGGTAATGTGATACAAGGAAAACAGGCAAATATGTCAGTGGGAAGAAGAATAGTGAAAACAGGATGAGAGGCTAAAACGCGTCCTCGAAGAGAAAGACATTCAAAAAATGAGGGGGAGACATCATGAATCGACGCAAAGGAGAGGTAGAGGCTTACCGGGTAGGGATAAACGGCCGCAACCTACCCTAGTAAGGAAACCCACGAATTTTAGTCGATCACGGATGAGGTAATCTGGAGAAGGAGTCGGTTACACGCTGTGTTGTTTGGTTGCGCGATTGAATTTGCTCGCGCGAATTTGGCGAGTCGCAGCCGCCCCACCCGCCTGTTGTGGTGGGGTGGTAGTGGTCCGAGGAGCCCACGATCGACACGGAGTCGATCATGGACACCCCAAACAAAGCTGCTGCACAACACGAAACGACCTACGAAACAGATAATTGCCTTCAGAATCATCAACATTCGCTTGTTTTCCTCGCGTTTTCCTGCGATTTAAATGACAGCTAAACCACTGAGCATGTTAGGGCAAACCACCTTCCCCCTCTCCTTCCTGGAGTTTTCTCCCACTAAAACGCTTGCGCTAGTTTCTTGTCATCTTGTAGTATCAACAGTAACGCTGCATTACAGCAATTTCTCCCTTGAGGTTAGCTTATTTCTACCGTAGAACAGTAGAATAAACGTTGATCCGTACCAAACAGAACATAAACATAGAAAAATATTTAATTGTTTAGTTATTCATTTATTTGTTCATTTATTTAATTATTGATTCCCATGTAGTACATGCATTGGACCGAATAAAAATAGAATAATTTTGGTACTCCAATTACCAATTCAGGAAACAATTCAAATGCCCAGATATTTGAGAATGAGAAAGCCCTAATGCTCTTCTTTTTCCGTATACAGCACGAAATTGGTCTCTAATGGTAGAAATTCGAATTTTCCATTTATTCGAAATTGATTATTCTTGCTCGAATAAATGGAAAATTTGGATGTTCTATCATTGGAGGTCAATTTAGTAGTGTAGCGAAGAGAAGGAAGGCTTGAGAGCTTTCTCAATCCGGACACCTGGATGTCTAAGTTGTTACCTGAATCGGCAGTTGAAGTAACAAAATTATTCGATCTTTATTCAGTTCAATATATAATAAGTATGTACTCAGGATGCTACCTAAATTCAGCTGAACAAATGAATGGTAGGTATGACAACATTAACTTTAGATTGTTATGCTTATTATCTGGTTATTGTCCAAAATTGTTGACTGAAAAGATGTGCTCAAACAGCTTCCAGTCAGTGGAAAAGCTCGATGCCTGTCTTTCTCAGCAAAATTCTTCATCACACTGTCCACAGAAGATTTCATGATAGTAACATGCTTGCTCTGGTGAACATAAATAATATTTAAGCACTCATTCATCACTTTTACCTAGATCGTCCTCTTCCTGAAAGAGAGCAGATTACCTGCCTGCCTCTAAGAAATCCGAAAATGTGCAAAAATCACATCCTGTTTTCAGCAAGGTCCTTTGACAATAACACCTTCTAGTGCAAAATACAACTGAAATCTAGTATGAAACGACGTCCACAACTACCCATAAATTTTTAAGAAGCAGGGGAATCTGCTTTCGCATGCATTTTTCTGTGAACAATATTTGTGAGAAGGGACTAGAGCTACATATTAACGGTCCAGCGAAAAAGTCGATGGATTCCTCAGATCTTCTTCGCAAGTTCCTCACGCAATGAGAAAGTTACTGGCGAAAAATTAAAGCTGCGAGAAAAAATGCTTGGGTATTTGGAAATCATATTATTAGAGATCACCTGAGAAGGCACCAATTAGTGAAGGCTTATCCAGGTGGGGAAGAAAATTAATATTGGATGGAGAGTGTGAAACTAGCTTTTTCGCCCAAAGGCATTTTTGCAAACCTAAGGAAATTTTGAAAATAAAGCAGATCGCAACAAATTGAAAATTGAGGTGATACAACGCAAATTTGAAAGAAAACAGAACCGATTTGTTCGTGAATAAGGCGAAATCGAGTGAAAACATTTCTTAAAAAATTCCTCGAATTGTAGACTTCGTGGTATGAGATTTCTGGTTAGAAACGTCCCCAGCACTTGAATGAACTCAGTTGATGTGGATACACAGAAATTTTCGGAGAGTGCATCCGTGATTTCGTGTTCACAACCAGAGAAACACACTAACAAGCGACTCTGATCGGGATCCTTTGCTCTAATTTTAGGGTCGTAGTAGCTTATGAAAGGCATTTGCCACGGTTCCTCTGCAATCTGATGTGGATATGGCTGGCTTTTCACTCGCTCACTTTCCTTAATTTTTTAATGTTTTACCTTCGTCCATAGCAATGTCATTTTCAATTAAAAAATGGAATAAGTGATTTCTTCCAAAATTTTCTGTTACATGACTAGTATTCCAGATTGAGTAGGTGACCCAGATGCTCGGTTCCTTGCGTCGGTGTGATGCTTGCATATCCTGTTGTACAAGTGTGGTTTCGCAAGGATCACAAAGCTTTTTAAAAGTTACAAGGAGGTGAGGCTACATTCCTCAAGATTCGGAGGCTTTTTCGTCGAACTTCATAGCATCACTGCAAAGAAATGATTGGAAACACCTGGAAACTACTCAGTATTGGATCTTTGAAAATTTATCCGGGACGTTGCTGTACTGGGAATGTGCGGCTTTGTCATACGTATTTATTTGTTGTACACCAACGCGTGTGTTTCCGCTTTAATTGGACATTTTTAGACTCTAAACAGTGTCTTCCTACAACACTCGGAGGTGCTTTTGTGATCTTGGAAAATCAGGAGATGGAATGAAAAGTGATCGCGAAATTCCGGATCAAAACAGTGATTCCCCCAGTGTTGAGCCTCTAGAAGTCAAGTTCTGGAGGCTTTACGCCACGAAGAAAATTTTTATTCTCTCTGTGTGAATATATAAACCAGCCAATGGTCTCATTTTGAAAGAGATAAACGATATTTACAGTTTATATTGTACATCTTACAATCAAAGATCAGTGGCGGTAGCACAAGGACAATAAAGTGTACGCGCATTTATAGCTTTACACCTTAATATTATTTTAAAAAAGTGGAAAAAGTGTTTTCTACCAAAATTTCCTGTTACGTTGAGGGTATTTCAAGATGGGTTTCGGAGCCCTCCGAGGAAAGATGTCGCCAGTTTTTTTTTTTGAAATTGCTCTGTAAGTGAGACAAACTTCCGTGGCGACCCATTTTTAAACTGCTATATTTATAACTTTCTGTTGAATTTATAGAATAATTTTACTATCTACCAGTTGTCGTGACTCCTAGCCTCTGAGTCACGGCGCTTCAGGCGGAGCCGATTTCAAGTTAGGATAAGCCTCCTATACAATCCATGCTTCTTTATTGTCACGGTTTTTTCCTCTTTTCTATGCTTGCAATGTCGTTATGGCTTACGCAATAAATGTTGAGGTTGGAAGCCTTTAAACACCAGTTACCAAATTTCAACAAATTTTCAGCCAGCCCTGTCCCTTCCCACCCGTTCCCTTTCAAAAAAATTTCGCCGCCTGTTATTATATTATTGTTTCTATATTATGTTAACTATGCAAAGCGCAAGTCCGTATGTGAAGCTAGACTTCATGAAAATTCATTGAACAGACAGATTTCAAGTGTCCAGAAGCAGTAATAGCTCAGATACATCAGTAGATCAGAAATGCTCATGAATAAACAAAAATAAACTGGAAGTAGAAAAGTATTGCTGGCACAAGTGGCGGGTAAGAATGTGTACATAAACGTCGTTATAACAGCATACCAAATACGAAGGATTTCCTTAGGGACACGAATGGCAACCTAAAGTGCTTGAGTGGCGCGGCCGGGCATCTGACTAAACACCGGAAGCGGTCTCCGGAAATTCGACATAACGTGAGTATGGCGGCAAAGGTGTGTCAGACCAAATAACGGACTGGGTCAGTTGAGAGGAATATTCTGCAGGTCAGGAGCAGATGTCCACCTTTTTTCCATTCGGGCCTTATCCAACTATCATCCACCAACCTTATAGCCTCAGTTTCTCAGAATTCCACCATTGTTCCATGCAAACCACTAATTATTATGCCTCTTTTCATGCAACGCGAAAAGGTCAATTCTTATGGATTCAATTCTCATGGATATTTGACTTTGGCTGTGTTAAAACTCCAAACTTTAACAGCCATAGTAGTGCAGGCATAGGGATAATGAACGTTTGGGTAAACGACTACCCTTGAAGTCCCCCCCACCCCCCAGCTCAGTTCAGTTCGCCCGAGGTCCCAGATGAATTCTTTCGCAGTGACTCATGGTAGTCACCTGAATCCTCGCTATTGTTGCCCCTCTTTGTTTCCAGAATATGGGAAAGGATCTTGGAGAGGTCACTGCATCGATTCCAAAAGGAGAACGGCCCATTTCCCTGTAAGAGATTGGGCCGAGAATCACGGCGTTGCAGAAAAGAATGGAAACCTCTAGCATTGCTTACTGTTTTTCAGTGTTCGTTCACTGCCCACCCTCAAGTGTACAAATGAATAAATATATAAATAAATAAACAATCAACTAAATGAACAGTACTCATGGTTTTTCATGAAATTTTACCTCTTCAACAAAACAAAGCTTAGACGGCTCTAATTTATCTTCATCTACATAGGATTTTGGTGCAACTTCTAAAAGAGGAAGCGGGTGCCATATTCAGTGGTAGGTGGACCATCGAAAACGGTGATCTGCACACATTGCATTGTCTTTTTTTTTTTTTTGCCCATAAGACAATTTTCTCTCTACTGAGTGTTAGGAATGGTTTCTAAAGGTTCACCCCTAGTCGTTTAAGCTAGAACGAACTTTCAGGCCGTCTCAAAACGACAGCATTTTGCGGAAGAATCGAAGAACACAATTCAGAAAGACAAGATTGGACGACGTCAACGAATTAGGAACCAGTAATCCATTGACAGCATTAGACTCAATCACGGAGCAAGCAACATACATAAGGATGGGAATTCAAATTAATCCCTCTCGTTGTTCATTTTTGAATAATGAGTAAGATCCTTCTGTCCAATTATTAATTTTCTGACCCATCGTGTTATCGTCTGTATATGTATTTATTTCTGTGCTCAAAGAAATATTAACAGAAGTCATAAATATGCGACTATTCATCATGATACTGAACACTCAAACGATACATACTACCCGGATTTCGAAGAAAAGACGACTCATATTGCACTGCTGTAGTGTTGCAGCACCTATCGCCCGGCGACGGAGTGGCCGAGTGACGGAAGGTACTGTACTTTCAAGCAGACTGTGGAGGGTTCTGGAGGGTTCGGAGAGTGTAAAGGGTTTCCTGCCGCAAATGCCCTTCTTGCATTCTTGTTTTTAACTCCTTTCACCCCATTAAAATATGTTTGAGAGGTGAGAACGCATTACCTTTTCGGGTTGATGAACCAACCACGGGTTCTGCTTCCTCGTCACTCCTTACAAGTAAAAATTTTGAATAGTGATGAGAACCAATGCTTCACCTGAACATTCCAAACTTCTTCAGATGAGATGAAACGCCTAAAGACGAAAATGCTATATCGATGTTAGAAAAAGGATCCAAACGCTCTATTGCGTCCAGTGGTCCATTGGCTAACCTACCCCGCCATTCCGGCGTTGGCCACTAAGCAACACCTACAGCAGTGTAGCGAAATCACTCCAAATACCACTTTTTTGGAGCAAGGGGCAGAAATGAAAAATGGATCGTATGCTTAAATTGAGGCGAGTTCGCACAACCATCTCCGCGTTGATGTTATTGGTCATTTTAAGTATGTGAAAGAATTCATTCTCGATTTTCGAAAGTCATGTTTGCATATTCAACTATGGGTAATGCTTAACAAGGAGAGATACTCAAGCAAGGATTCAGGACCGCCTCAGCAAAATAAAACGACAAGGGAAAACAGTGAAAGAGAGAGTTTTACAGGTGTAGGTACGAAGAGGCAGCTTAGTTCCTGGACAGGAAGGTCAGAATTTCCGCAGCAGAACAGCAAGATACATAGTCGCTACGTTACCTTCAGAAAAACTGTCGCTACGTTACCTTCAGAAAAACTATCTTCTTTGCTTGCAAGATTTCGGCTTACTGTTCAAACAACTGAAGGATAGCAAATAGGAAAGAAAGTGGGAAAGAATGTCGCGGTATTTGTGGTGTTTGGAGGTGCCTAAGCTTTTCGTGACAAGGGGTAAACTGCCACATGCAGCGTGCGATGCTGATTTCAAATCTGTTTTCTAAATTTCTCGAGCGGCTGTAAGTGATTGGTGGAGAATTCATTTCCGCGCTGATGAGCATCCAATTACGGGCGAAAGGTATGAACCAAAAAGTAAACCAAGTAATTTTAAAGAAAAACAAGTGACGTAGAAAAAGGAATATGATGAAAAAGAAGGCTATTCTGGAGATCCAGGAAATGATTCAAGATCTACATCGCAATTTGCATATGATCGCATTTACCCCATGGGGAGTGAATATCCTAAAGAAATATAATCACATTGAAAGCAAGGATACCTGAAGCAACTGTGCAATTGAAGATAAAAAAGTTATTCATATGCTCTCAAGTGGCCTGCAGAAATAAATATTGTCGATCACATATTCAAAGCTCAGAAGGAAAAGTGCCACTATTTGCTCACGTCCTGTGTGATGTGTTATATTCCATATACCTACATATCCAGGCACAAATTGCATCTGAACCTTCCATTACGCGTCAATTATACACTTTTACGAGAACAAATAGATGAGTCTTGTGCAGTTATGGGCCAGATAATGGCTGGTAGGGAATTGCTTGAAGCTCTTCGCATTCTGATGAGAACTAAGCTAAGTGGGGTTCCTTGGTTCTCGTCGTAACAATGAGAAAGTGTAAATTAATTTCGAAAGAATGGAATTCCCAAAGTGAATTAGAAAAACTGCCTCGCAAGGTATTGAAAGCAGAAGCGATGAATCCACGCACAAGAATGGAAGATGCAAAGAGAATTTACCACCATACCACCTTTATGAAGGCATTACCCTTGAAAGAAGTAGATCCAGCGAGGTGGATTCATGGAAATCCAGTAAGTTGAGCTCAAAGCCCTAACTCGAATCAGGGTCCCGTAATCCACTTCAGCAAATGACTACAGGGAATTAGCAGATTTGATGTAATATGAAGTTAATCAGACCCTGGTACGAAGGGACTCCTTCTTACTTTTTCTATACAATACAAGTCCTAATTTTTGTCCCAAAATCCGTTTCCGACCGATTAATCCGTCGAAAACCGTCAGAATCTCTCGGAGTGGACAAAATCAAATGTTTATACTACTAATCGAGAGCTCTCGATCTCCTGATTCCAGATATCTATATAAAAATTTTGTTTGAGACCAAACTAACGAGAAAAAAATGGAACTGTTAATTGCATAACTAGTGGGCATATCGGTGAGCGGTGAGCCCTAATTTTCTTCAGGCATGCATTTCTTGCAAATAAACTTCATATTTGGACTCTCCACTATGCAACGATCATTTTACTACCCCATATGGGTATGATCGGCGTTGGTGGAGCAAACTTTGAACCTAACAATTTTAGCGAAAATACAAAGTTTGCACCCCTGTATAAAGGGAATGAATGTAGCCTATGGCGAATCCATTACGAATCAAAGAGAGAATCTTGTGTAGAAACGGATTACGCAGTCATACACCACTGGCTAAGCTAGCTCACAAGTTACAAGCCTCTGAACATGGATTCCCGTGAAGAAAAAATTCTTTTTCCCAAATTTTCACCTTCATAAGGGCAAGTTCCCTGGGAGAGCATTACCCAGCAATTGAAAATGTCGTACCACGCAGTTCATTCTGTCGATCACCCCAGTGAGGCTTGCAGAAAAATGTTTCGAACCCCTTTTTTGGGCCATGAAAATGCACCAAAATCTTCAGAATGACAGCAAATTTTTCGCCTCCAATTAAAGCTCAAACACTTTTTTTATACAAACATTTGGAATCAGAAGATCGAGGGCTTTCGAATGGTGGTATAGACATTTGATTTCGTGCATTCCTGGAGATTCTGACGGTTTTCGAACGGATTTTGGGACAAAAATTAGGACTGGTATTGTAACTTAAAGTCAATTTCGTGAACAACTAGAACACTATGCATGTGAATAAACAAAAAAATTTGGACGACAAACGCACATGTTGAAAAGCACTTGTGAGACCGTCGTTATGATGACTTGCACTTTCAAAAGGAATCACCCCAACTTCTCATGAAATAATCCTGAGGATTACCAGGTTTTGGCTAAAGGATTTTAAGACGTAAAGAGATTTGTCAGAGAAGAAACTGGATTTTTAGTGTTTTCCAAAGTGAAACCCAATCTTCTCCAGAGCGGCTCATCCGGAATATCGTCTCGAGCACTTAATTTTCAGATGGATAGCACGAAGTCCTTGCCAAGGATTAGAGCTTAGCAAAGAGGCTTCATAGGCCGACTTTATAGAGATCGTCGGTTTTAGTGCAGCTAGGAATTCGTACATGTTCCTCGGAGTAACGAGGCCATAAACAAAGGGAATGTAGAGATAGAATCACGTCAGCTTTTGGCCTTGCTACATGTGGGCGCAGACTTTATCGGAAAAACAATTTCAGCCTCCATTCCATTTCCTAAGGTATGGAAGCCCTCCTTTCGTAGCAGAGCGCATCATCGCTCGCCATGAAGTTGGAAGTAAGTAAGACTACACTGTACATACGTTACATTCCATTTACAAAAATCAGAGCACAGATAGGAGAAGAAACCCTTTTTGGTAGCTCCCCACTGGCGGTTTTCGAATAAATTCTGGGAAAAGTTCGCTTTAATCATGGATTTAGTTAAGTTCCAATGGTTTCTTGAAATTTAAGCGAAATTTCGCATTACATCTGTACTTTGAAAACAAAGGAACAACCAGCAGAGTCTCCGAATTTCAAGATGGACATTTCCAGTGGCTTTCCGCCCCAATTCTGGGAATTTCGGCTTATTTTTTTGCGCAGAATCAGTCACAAATTATTCTGAGTTAACTTTTAAAGTTGAGGACCTCTTCACGAATCTCGTCCATTCTGGGCTGGTGGTAAGAGAACAATCTTCCCGATTTTCTAGACGTCCACAAATTCCGGTGCACGTGGAAGTGGTCGAAGTAGAGAGCAGAGCGATGAGTTCAGGAGAAAATATCGAAGTGCAAGCCAATTTGAATTGTGATTCAATGATTTTAGGAATTGTCCATAGGGTGTAGAACAGCAATTGCGGGAACGATGAAATTTACCCCAGGTGGGCGTGGCCACAACAGTGGGAGATTGGGTTGAAGAAAACCTATTTTTAGCCCATTTCTCGCCCTAAATGCATCTAACTCTGCACTCCTAGTACTCCGATAGTACGTAAACTGTTCCCATGGCAGCCGTTCCAGAAATTCTAAGTATACATACCATTAACTCTTGAATTACGCTAGTAAACCTAGGTTGTAAAAGTTGTACTAGACATAAAAGCGCCTGAGGAAAATCCTCTCTGTTATTCGCCATATCCATGGGGATCAGATCTCGCAATTAATTCAGCACTAAATGTACAGGAATTTATCCAGGTTGTATTCTCAAAACAACATCTGCAAACGTTTAACCTCGTAAGAAATACAATTCTAGAGTGAAACAAAGTGAAACAGCGATAGAGTGGCACGACATTGATAGAACATTTGTTTCTACAAACATAAGGCATTAATATGTACAAAGCAACCTTTTAATGTGTCATGGACAGATTCGGAGTACGAAAATTTTCGAGGTGAGAAAAAAGGAAAAGAAAAATAAATAATCATTCAAAATAGCTTTAGCAGAAACGCTAAATAGTCTTCATCAGCGCTATTCACATCGATAGACTCGATCAGAGAAAGGAAACAAAAGCAAAAAGGGTTTCGAAAGGAGGAGGGGGGGGGGGATCGAGTAGAGGATCTGGGCGTCGATGCCTGTTTATTGTTGCTCAACATCGTCGAAATCCATCGAATGATGCTTTTTCTTGTGACGATGCTCCTGAAAACGTACGATGTGTTGGGAGTGAATCGTCGCAAACTGAGGTGAACGTTTTCTCACGTTTTTATCGAGTGATCTACCACGAGCCACTGCCTTGATTTGCTTGAAGGTCTTCCGTTTCTCCTTGATGTCAGGTGGCAGCTTTGCTCTTTCAGCCTCGGCACGTTCAGCGGCGGCTTCTAAATTTTACATTAATAATAAATTAATAACAATTATTGATATTCTATCTCAATTTATAAATGCATATAAGACCCATGTTAACTTCATTTTTTCAGTATACGAACAGTAAATAAATAAGAAATGGTTCAGAAACCCCATCAAGCTGGTTTTGGAGGATGTCAGACACTTTCTTTCCATTCACTACAGGAAAAGAACCTCTAAAAATAATATAAATGACCAATCCTGATGATGATGCTGGACCTTAATTGGTTGCCTTTGTTTTTTTTTGTGGAGAGAAACTAAGTGCACTTCGATAAAGTGACGGACAACCCTAGCTAATATTATATTAAATGGCCTCATCGAACTCTGAACGAAACTGGAAACTGGAACTACTGATGGAATCAAAAAATCATTATTTTTTGCAAAATGGTTGTCAGAGTCGTATTCAACGTATCCATTAACCCAAGTAGACATGCCCTCATGAACCCCAAGGCAAAAGTGGAAAATTAATAAAATGAAACCAATAAATCGATATTCTCATGCAAAACGGCTTTGCACAACTAAATGCCCTAAAATTTGCTCCAGTCCTCATTGTGTCGTAAAAACTCCTCGGATCATACAATATTATGCCTCGCCAACAAACTTGGGTCTTTTCAGTGACACGAACTTCTCGAAAACACCCTACGTCGCTCAACTGACGGTCACGCCCACAAATTCAGGTGACCCGATGCGAATTCTTTCGTGTGATCTGGTGTTACTGCCTAAGGATACCTATAACCTACCTCTATGGTTTAATTACCGAAGTCTGAGTATCTCAACATAATCTCCCTGTGCCTCCTTTGCCACACTGATGAGCTCAGGGGAAACATACATACATCATACGTTCAGTGTGGGACCACATTCTTCTAATTTTTGCCTCTTTTCGTTCCCTTGGGATTTTTTAATTACTTTGATAAAGCAGTGATCCTAACCCATTTTTACATTGGATATCTTCCGATATGGTAGGATCCAGGAAGGTTTTCTTAAGTCGAATCAGTAAATACAAACTTTTCTCTTGATGCTTCTGATGGCGATACTTGCGATAGCTGGATCTCCAGCGCTCCGCCGCCTCAGCAGTCATCGTAGGAGCTGTTTTGCCGAAGTTCTTGTCTCTCATGCGGAATGCACGGAGGACGCGAAGCTAAAATTATCGCAGTTGGCGTTTCAAAAATTACATGCAAATTGAAGATGTCAGTAACTCACATGTTGCCCCATAAGGAACATTCCACGCATCCACAATGACTTTCCGGTGCGACGAACGGTAAGAGCACGAGATCTAGCGCGTACGTTATAGTCGCCGTTGATGTGGATCTTCGAAGGCTCCACCTGAACACGTCAATGTAGGGTGAGGAGCAGGGCAATTGGTTCAAGTGTTAAAACATACCTCTCCACGTCCAACCTTCCAGGTCTTGGGTAGCTTCTTGCTAGGAATGGTAGCCACGACTTGTCCCCAAACAAGAGTAGAAAGCCCAAGTGCGAGGCAAGCGATCCACTAAGAAGGAAATGCAGTTAGCTTTATTCATTCACTTATTACTTTACTTACTGAAAGTTGAAGGTGCAAAAAAATGCAAGAAAGGTGCAAAAAATTTAAGATGGTGCAAAAGATGCAAAAAAAATTAAGTCAAAGCTGGAAGTAAGGACATTTCATTGCACCATGTGAGTAATGGAAACGTTCCCACTGAATTCTCTTAGTTAACAATAAATTAGTTCTTACCTGTTTGCCATTGAGTGGAGCCGTAGAAAACCAGGCACCACCAAATTGGGTGATCAAGATCTGGCCGATAAAGGTGGACAACCAGATCACGCAGAAGACTCGATTGCTGGCCAGGCCCTACAAATTTGGAATAAGCAGGCGATAAGACGCGCATGAAAAGTATAAACGCACCTTGAAGACGTTCCTTTCACCATGGACCTTCCTTGCATTGATTTCATTGAACAGTGTCATCATCACGAAAGCGTTGAAGACGATCGTGAAGTGCTGCGAGGGTGGGGCAAACAGTGGGGCATAGAGGCCGGATTTGATGTGGAAAATACGGTCTCCTGAAATAGAATTTGTTAAGGATGTCAAGGAAAACCGAATTAATCAGTGACAAGAGGTTCTGCCCCTGGAATGACAAAATTGTGTGGCCGAACTCCTAGAGTAGCAATTTCAAGTGCTGTAATTTTGTTGTTCTATTCTAATTTAGCCATCCTTTGTGTGACGTGAACTTCCCAAAGTACAAGTTCTCCGGATATTACATAATTCATTAAGGAATGAATTTTCAGTGGAGAATTCTCACAATATCTAAAAACTATAAGAAAAATTTTTCCGAGAATGAATGGATTGACTATCTTGTATTTTCTTTCCTACTGGATGCCACTGAAAGCCCCACGGAGCAACAGAAAAATACTTCGATAGCTCTAATTTGTTTGTGTACCTCTGAATTTACAGCTTTACTTTAACCAAAAAGCAGGATACCGCTTACTTACCGTAGTAGAAGATGGTGAAGAGGATAAGCAGCTGGTAGAGCGCATGACAAAGAATGTTCTTAACCATTGTGCGCGAAATCAGTGACTTCTTCCTGCAAGGATATAATGTTTTCCGGAATTTGAAGCTAGAACGGTCCAACCGCGGTCCTTTTATGGAAGCGGCAACCTATGAGGTAAATACAACGCACCTGCCGTAGGGCTTCCTGTTCAGCAGCTCATCTGTTGGCACTTCGGTGGCAAGGGCTAACGAGGCAAGGGTGTCCATGATAAGGTTGATCCAGAGCATGTGGACAGCCTGCAATGTAAGAGATTATATAATAGAAGGTTCGAACATTAGAATGAATGTCTCCTCAAGATTACAAAAGACAAGTGTGGCGTAGCATGTGGATCCCATTTAGGTAAACGACTTATCGTCATGAAACATGAGGCCACATGCATCATAAGATTACCTAGGGTGTAAACATGTGGGCAGACACAAATTTACTCATTTTTGACGCGGGTATCAGCACGTTTACCCTGGGTAATCTCGATGATAGATCCGGGCAATGTGCTCCGTTGAATATGTTGCGAAACCTTTCTCAAACATATTCCTCCTTAACCTATAATATTTTTCCGGTAGTGGCTCTTTTAATTGTTCGTTTTTATTCAGCTTACTGAATATAAAAAATCTTCGAAAATATCTGAAATTCATCATTTAGTCGACTCCCTTCAAAGAGCACTGCATGCAGAGGGTAAGGGGCCTCTACCGCATGATAATTCTGCGGTTGATGTCTTTCATATTCGAAGTACTGCAGTAATTTCCTCAATCGGAGATGTTTTTCTGAACCACACGGATCTAATAACATCCAGATATATTTGGATACCTACGAGAAGTCTTGGAAGAGAGGCCCGTTCGAATTCAAACTCATATACGAACCTTAAGCGGTGAGTCCGACACCGTGACGGCACCGACGAAGGCGGTGAGGACGGCGACGACGTTGACAGTAAGTTGGAATTGTAGGAATTTTGAGATGGAATCGTACACGTTGCGTCCCCACATCACAGCCTCAAAAGGTTCTCATGAGTTTAGTGGAATTTGCTTCAGGTGAAGTATCCATGGTCAACCCTGGTCACAGCACCTAACATGTATGCATACCTTAACGATGGAGGTGAAGTTGTCGTCGGTGAGAATGATGTCAGAAGCCTCTTTTGCCACATCAGTACCAGCAATGCCCTGAAGTACGCTTCAGTAAGTGTCATGCAGTGAATCTCACACTGAGCAGCATTCGTGCAAAACCCACCATAGCAAAACCGACATCGGCCTTTTTCAGTGCAGGACCATCATTGGTACCATCACCAGTTACGGCGACGATCTCTCTAAAGAATGTTTTTTTTTATTTTTTTTCAAATCCGGGAACAGCCTACTCACCTCTGTGGCGTAACCTTACTGTCGATGATACCCTTAACGAGAGTGTATTTGTCGGCCGGTTGAGCACGTGCCAACACACGAAGACGTGGCCAGATCTGGTCCAGCTTCGCTTGCGAAACTTTTCCGTCGGGCTCACGAATCCTAGAGAGAATTTCTGGGAAAACGTCACATAATCAGAAAAAAAACGCTGGTACCTCTCGTTGAATTCCTTCCCTTCGAGGGCCAGGAAGTCCTCACCAGGTTCCAGGATTTTGCATGACATAGCGATCGCTCTGAAACAGAAAAAACTGATACTATGGGCATTTTTGGTTGTTTTTTGAGGGTATGAAGCGTTACACCTGGAGGGGAGGCGTGGCCAAGCTCTGCGATTGGTCAGCTCGCTCCACTGGCCAATCGTAGAGCTCGGCCCACACCCTCTTCTTTAAATCACCAAACTTAGAACTCGTCCATTCAATATTTTAACAAATTCAGTAAGCAAAGGGTCCTAACGCGATCGAAGCGAAGAATGCTCAAATTGCTTTTGTGGTAGAATTGGGGGCAAAAACGCGGCTTCAGCCATTTTTTCAAATGTTTCTTTCTTTTTCTCCTATTTTCTCTTATTCAGTTTTCATTTCTCCAAAATTAAACACATATTATCACCCAAAAGACAGAAAAAAAATTCATGAATTTTCATGAAATTCATGAAATTCCCACCTGGCCGTATTGATGTTATCACCAGTAACCATCCTCACAGTGATACCAGCCCTCTTGCACTTCTCAATAGCAGCTGGTACCTCGGGTCGAACAGGGTCCTGAAAATTAATGGCCTGAGGCGGAAATATCTAAGCAATTGATAGCTATGTAGCTCACTTGAATTCCACAAATTGCGATG
>KN727668.1:0-15306 GCA_000816745.1 Ancylostoma duodenale | reverse complement strand
TGCCAAAAAAGTAGGGGGGACTAAAGGATGCGGGTCCACCGATGGAGAAAGGGCCCGCCGTGGCCCAATGGTGCGGGGGACGCCAGGATACGGGTCCACCGATGGAGAAAGGGCCCGCCGTGGCCCAGGGTGTGGATAGCATCAGGATATGGCCCCGCCAATACTGAATTGGTCCGCTGTGTCTCAGTAAAATGGAGAATACCAAGATACGGTTTAGCCGACGGTGAACGGGTTCGTTGTAACCTAACAGTGAAGATGACGCTAGAATACGGATTCACCGATGGAAGAAAGCCCACTGTGGCCCAGTAGTGTGGAAAACACCAGGATACAATTTCGCTTCGGTCCAGTAGTGTGGGGAGTGGCAGGATACAGTTCTGCCGATGGAGAACGCGTCTGCGTTGGCCCGGTAGTGAGGAACACGCACGAATACACCATGCGTTGGAGAACGGACTTATACTCATGCTCAACTCATAAGAAGGACTTCATGTTTGGGCCCATTTAAAGATTAGTTCTGCTTCTTTATCAATTTTCTACAGATTTGGCAAGTGCGAAGCTTTTGCACATGCCCCAAGTGGCTGCCCCATCCTACTTTCTAGAGTCCCGAAGAGGCGCTAGTAAACATAAATTTTAAGTAAACTTACGCCAGGAGGCAAGTATTTGACGATCGTCCAGGGCCGTTCCATGTGGATCGGCACGAATATAGCGAGGACCAGTAACAGCCTACACTGCATGACTGGTCAGCGTCATTACACCAGAGCAATTGATGCATGCACTCAGTAGCATGTTCAGGATTAAGTGGTTTGATAAGACATGATATAGTGGTGAAAGAAAACAAGTTCTGCCAAAATTCTCATTAGTAGTGAACTCTGTCTTCTTTGTTCTTTAATGGCAGTGGCAGCATCCACGATAATTTTCATAGCCGAGATTTTGAGTGTCTCAGTCTCTGAACAATGATCCCAACAATTCCAAAAATCTTACACCGTCGTAGACATCAGCATTCTCGAGGCAGAGGAGCGTAAGTGGGTATTCGTCCCCTCGATGAGCTTTAGCATGAGAGGGTCGGTTGTTTTGTTTGCTACCACTGCCTTCACTTTGATAAAACTTGTTTTCGTTACCGATTTCCATCCATCATACCTAGCTATACCCGTCCCAACTTAGCTACTTTTTCTTAAGGACCTAAACGAGGCTTTCAGACAAGCGTTTTTTGCAGATCCGGACAGGATTGATCAATGTAATCGTGTGCATCATTGCAGAAAACCTACGATTAAAGCTCTGTCTTGATGATCAAATTTTCCCTTTGGTGCTGCGTTTAAGGGCAATTTATACTAGGATGCGCGCATCAGACGACACGCATTTATTTGCGAAGGATTTTGCATGAAGGCCGATCAACGCGGCGTCTGTAGCTTTGATGTAAAGAACGTGCAGCAGCCACAAGGCCATAAACGCGTACGTCTGAGCTGCGTTAGAGATGCGACTGGCCCTATCGTTCATTATATGGACGCACGCTTCTAGTATAAATAGCCTTTTAGAGTAACTCCACACTTCGCCCGTTCAAAACGAATAAAAGCGAACTGGCGATTTGAGAAATAACGATGATAGAAATGATATACATCGATTTTCACGTCACATCGCCTTGGATCGCTTCCGAACGGGGCTCTCATCGCCTGCTGTTCTCAAATACGTGCCCAAAATGAACTGGTGATTTGACGGATAGCGACAGTGAATACGATGCCTATCGATCTCCACGCTACATTGAGTATCATTGCACATACCCCTGGCGTCTTCTCATTCATCTTATCATGTGGCGAGTGCCGATGGTCGCCCCGATCGCCACGACCTCCGGCTGTCGTAGTGATCGCTACGATCACTTGCGAGTTCTGGGGATACTCTTAGGGTTAAGGCATAAACGCAGTTGATACTAGATGAGTGTGTTCGGCAGGCGTGCATCTACATGACGAAAAAGAGGACCCCATTGTAGCCTGACGCAGCTCAGACCCAAGTCAGACACATTTACGACCTATAGGGGTTTTTACAGTTTTGATGCGCCGTGCCACGCTTTATGCTCAAGCATAGGCAGCGTCAACGCAGTGCGAGCTTGCGCGAGCTCGCAGCGTCATCTGCCGCAAGTTCTTCGCCGATGCGTGAAAAACTGTGAAAGCACTCCCCTTGCGGCAGATGACGCTGCGAGCTCGCGCAAGCTCGCACTGCGTCGACGCTGCCTATGCTCAAGCATAGGGCGCGATGCGGCCCATCAAAACTGTAAAAACCCCTATAGGTCGTAAATATGTAAATATGTCTTGTTCTCTGCTGCTGCTGCTTGACTTGTGATTGCATATATTCATAGAACTTGTGCAGACAACTGTCTGAGTCTGGGAAAAGATGTGTGCCTCTTTATGTTCGAAAGGAATTCTAATTTCCCTTTTTTGCCGCGAGCTGCATCGTTTGCCGCAACCCCGATGCAAGTTAAAAGGCGAGAAGTGAGTGAGTGACTTGTCGCACCGCGCCGCAACTTGTTAAAAACTGTAAAAAACCCCTTATCCGAGGCGGTTTTTCATCTCAAATGAGCACGCTATGCTGAGAAGTTTTTGAGGAAGACCATAGGTGCACTCGACGCAAAACTAACGCATGCATCTGGCACAAATTGTTCTATCCTGAACACCGACAGCATAATTGCAACCGTTTAGCCTAACACTTTTCATACAACTGCTCCTATTCTAGTACCTGATATAATGCAAGTTCCGTGAAGATGTGTTCTTTTTGAGCGGCTTTCCTTGAAGGTTCTTTAAACATTTTAGGTGGTTTGCAAAGTCCAGCAAGAAACGCCAATGAAACGAATAGAAATCCGAATAAGAATCCATAATAACACTCAACGTCAAGGAGAACCAACACATTCCGTCAATATTCTGTTCAGTGCAGCTTTCGTTGAGCCATCTCATCATAGTTCATCTATCAAGGGGCCCTTTCACTAACATCTTCCCCGAAGGGTGCCACTGCACCCCCTGCACATAAGCAGCCCCGTTGTATGACATCTCTGCACTAACTAGTTATTATTCTTATAAGTTATTATAGTTATTATAAGTCAAGTTACAAACATACCAGACCTTGTGGCCATGGTAGAGTTCTGCGTTCCTAAATTTTGGAGTTTATGTACCATTTTCTTTCTGATAGCTCTAAACGCTAGAGAGGTTACTACATACTCTGACTTTTCTAAGGCCTTTGACGAAGTTCCTCGCCCTGCTCTTATTTGCTGGGCTGAGTGAAAAATTCGTGCAATAAACTGCAGCAACCACTACTTTTTACAGATAATGCTCATAAGAACAAGTAATTTATGTAGTCCCATTTTCCCCCATTACTGCTACAATGGACAAAGCAGCTCCTCGGTTTGATCTCTATGAAAGCCGCGCTGTTTCAGTTGGCCCTCAGTTGCCCTTCTTGAATAGAAGTCTTGAATAGAACTCTACTCTTTTTTTTGTGAGTTTAGTTGGCACAAAAGCGACGTGGTGCACGGATCCGAGACGAAGCGTCGCAAAGCTGCGCTTTGGCTCGGTATCATAATATGTCATTTAAAACCTTTGCCAATCATAACTGCCTGCAGATCCCTGATGTTGCTTCTGTACTTAGGCGTAGATTATTGCGAGGCGTTTCGTTGTATGAGAGTTCAGATAATTCGCAGCTTTTCGCTTCGGCTTGTTTTTTCTTTCTGCGTAGTCAAAAAAGTCCAGTGACTTCTCTGGTTTGGACTCTGTCCGTATTTCTTCTAGAAGAATATAGTCATATAATATGCATAACTAATATATAAAATAATGATATTAGTGGTACTAGCAGTATAATGGAGGAGCATGCTGTAGAAAACATTAAAAGTGATTAAAAGTGGTCACCAAGGGATTAGAAATACACACATCACATTCGAAAAGCAACCACATAGATGGCCTATACTAACGAATTGCAGACATACGCTTGTATATGCATCGAGGTACATTTTGTAAATGAATTGAAATAACTTGGAATTTCGGAATGATATTTCATCCATTAAGCATTCAATGTGCAATTCAGCGGATTTCACATTAAACCTTCTTAAACAAATGGTGTTATGTGAGAATGGAAAGCATGCAAGAGTTTGAATGGAATGCAATACTACTTCTTCTTTTTGGGTCTTTTCCTTGTTTTCCGATCTTTGTCAGGTGAGCGTTTCACGGACTCCTTCGACCCAGTTGTGGTTTTGCTCTCTGGCTTTCGAACGTCATCCCACAAATCCACCGTGACTGTCGTTGTCGTTTGTTGATGAGTATATGTGCTTTGATTGGATTGATCTTGTGCAAAACCATCAGTGCGAGATGGTTTCCCTCCAAGCAATCTCTTGGATTGTTTGTTGGTTTTTCTAAGACATCTGATGGTGCAGATGAGTAGGAGCAACAGCAAGAGCTTAAGGGCTATCAAAGGAGCTAGTATAACCAGTAGTGGTGCGCTGAAATACGTTGAGTTATATTAAATATAGTCGCTATGGAAAATAAGGTCTCACATATTTGGATCCTTTCTTAGATGTATCTCCTCTCCAGTACTATGACCTCCTCCAAGATTTGCTACCAGAGGTCGATGCTTACTAGTTGTAGTAGTAACAAATTTGAGAGATTCTGAAAATCGAGGGGAGGTGACTGTCCTAATTTCGCAGACTTACTTTTACTCACTGGAAACAGGCGAGGCAGTTGTGTGTGACGACGTATGTTGGATTCGAACAGACGTGATGGACACAACCTTTGAGGAGGAATTCGTCGGTTTAGATTCCCGAGCCGTTGTTCCTGTCTTAGTTGTAGTGGTAGTGCTAGTAGTTGTAAGTGGGAGTGTGGTTGTGGCAGTCATTGTTGTGGTAGTTGTTGTTGTGGGAGTTGTTGTTGATGTAGTTGTTGGAGTAGTATTGATTGTGCTGGTTGTTGTTGTAGTTGTTTTCCGGATTGTTGGCATTGTCAAAGGTGTCGTTGTAGTTGTTTTCCGGATTGTTGGCATTGTCAAAGGTGTCGTTGTAGTTGTTTTCCGGATTGTTGGCATTGTCAAAGGTGTCGTTGTAGTTTTCGATATTATTGTAGGTCCTGCTGCAAAATACAAATTTCTTCAAATTTACCGTATTTCTCAGGCAAAGCACGCTGAGCTCCTCTAAATTTCACATTGCACGTTACACAGTTCATAGCATGTGAAATATGTACTGTGATCAGCGTCAAAATGACAACTTTTCCGAGCATACATATACTCTTATTTCTCCTTGTTTGTTTAATTCCCGATCCGCTATTTCCTAGGCCTTTGTGTACCTGCACGATTTCATGCAGACGCTGACTCGTGGTCCTCATCAGCCTTCTAAGAACATGTGCGTCAAGGTAGCGTCTTACGTCCAAGAATGCCAGTCTTGAATTTGTACTTCCTTGATACAGGACGCACAGGTGCGTACCTGAGTTTCGTGGGCAAGTGCGTTTTGTAGCCCTAATTCGGAAATGCAGTTATATCTGAACGCAAAGATACTCGTCCAGTATCTGAGAACTCGTTCAATTTCTTGTTGCAACTATTGAATGTGTCACCAGCATTTTCTCGACAGGGCAAATCTAATTATTTCTAGGCACTCCATCATCATGGAATAGGAACACCCACTGTAAACCTTATTAACAACATTGGACCGACCACGCGTCGCGAAAATGACAAGGTAGAAAATTGAGAAGTTATGAAGGGAATGTACTTAATAAATGAGACCATCAGAGAACCATGTGTTCCTGCGAACTCAGCATCCTTTGCCGGAGGAAAACTTGAGAGAAGAAACTATCCTGAAGTCAAAATTTAGGTGAGCCGCTATTCCGTTTTAGAATTCTTCGACTTCCTATACGAAAGAAGTATGAGTGTCCCGTCCCATGGTTTCTTGGATCATCTGCGACCTCCAGCTAGAGATCGATTCTCCTTCACGATGTCCTATTCCTTGGTACCTCAGTGCCTATCACCTGCTGGACTCGATCCTTATGACCCAAACTTGTGAGTGATCTCAAAACCACTGCACATACCCTTGAACTGATCCCCGTTTCCTTGTCAATATTGTGGACAATTGAAGACATGAATACTCCTCATTACTTATGTCAGGTGAGGATATGTTCTATCATGTCTCATTCCCGTCTGCCAAGAGGTAGATACTTGTGTTGTCCTGCCAGTTCCTGTGCCCTTGCCCTCTCATAGATAAGCAGGTGGAGGTCGATCTGCAAATGGCTCTCTGCCCCATTCCCGATCATGGCAAACCCCTCAGAAAATTATTATCCATGTGCAAATGGCTCTCTCCTCCATTCTCATTCATGACAAGCCCCTTAGAAGACCATTGGAGTGAATTCCATGTGCGAAAGTAACTGGGCTTATTACAAAATCCATGCCCATAACTCCACTGGTCATCGATCTACTGATTTCGATATTGGCCATCATATACAGCCCTGGGCAAGTACTCATGAAACGAAAACAAAGCAAATCAGGCTAGCCAAATCAAGTTTCGCGTCCTGCGTCTGCTAGCGTTACGTAGTCTATGCCAAAACCAATCACGATAACCATCGTTGATTGCCCGAATAATCATCATCATGAATTCCGGCCCTGATCACAGAATTCGATGCAACATGTGAATAACTCCTTTTCACAATACTCAGTGAGCTTTGGTGCGCTTTTTGATGTAGCGCATTGTATGTCAATTCGGCGAGAGCTGATGCGCGGATTTTATTCTGCAATTAAGACAGCAGCACGGTATCAGCCGATACAGCGTAGCGCCCGTAATTACAGATAAGGTCTCAGGTGGCATGGTGTCTGACGGCTGTTGAGGTGGTTGGATCTAATTTTTGCACCCTACAATCAGTCTGTAGATTTTGATCTCCATTCGGTGTGATTCCTTCCATATTGATAACCCTCTACTGAAACTCCGTATTCCCCTTCCAGACGCATCCTACGGCGTCATTTACTGGTGAAACCAGTGGTTAATCGGCCGACACTGTCCTGCGTAATTGTAAACAAAGTCTCTCTATCGGCCCTTCCTGAGCCAACAGACTATACTCAAGGATTGCTGAAATGCACCAAAGGCTACATTCTATGTCCAATGAGTAAGTAAATCGGCGCTGCATCGACGTAAATTTCTTTAGGAAGCCGGGGAACGACCATCTGCATGAAATAATGTAGTACGAGAGAGCTCAAAAGATTATGATAAAGTCAGAATCCAATGAAAGCTGTACTCTGAGGGTATGTATGCTTCAACTGTAATGCTGAAGCGAGAAGTCTCTACATTTACGAAGGTTCTCAATCTTATATTCGGCTTATTATTGAAGGTAAGCTTTTTGAAGAGCACAGTTTGCGGAATTGCTTTACAGTTGGCCTATAACTGATATTGGCATGCACAGGGATCGTACATGGAATGCTGTGCTTACAATCCATGCCAATAGTATTTGAAATTGAAACAGAAAGATTCTTACCTGTAGGCAGTTTAGGAATGTAAAGCATGGGTAGTAATGTTTGCAGGCACTGGACGGTTCTAAAAAGGTGCCACTGCTCAACAAACTCGATGGAAATCTTCCTATTTCTGATTTACATCAACCTCCCATACAAAAACTAGTTGAACAGGTATGTGCATAAGTCAGTGGCGAACGCAGGGTGGGGCGGGGGATGGGAGAGAGGGCGGCGCCCTTCCCACTTCCGAGAATGGGTCCCCGAATTGGTAAAATTCCTTCATAAAGTAGGTACAAAAACAAATTGCATAAGTTTATCTTCGATTGTTTAGTTTTATTATTATTTTAGAATATTTATTATAAACTGTTTTATATTAAAAACTACAATTTTAGTGGTTTTGTTATTTCATCTGGGTCTACGAAGTGGCGGACTTGCTACTCTTCTCATCCCCCCATGCCTAACAACTCCTGCGTCCAACACTGGCATCTGTACATCAGAAAATGTAGGAAAACGACAACGGACACTATTTCTCTAGATACCAATCCAGAGTCCTCGAAATCTTGCAACGTTTTCTGTAAAAAAAAAGTTGTCCTCTCATCAAAGTAATGGACAATGATGATAAACGAACCCAGGTGCTTCCACCGGACCAGCCGCCCATCCATATATTTTTACCAAAGTAGGTGAGCCGCGTACTTTTAGTAATCGTACCCCCCCCCCCCCAAACAAGTGCCCTAGCAGACGTCCCCCTACGTGCCCTCGCTGCTATTCCCCGACGTCCAGAACAAGAGCATTTAAGTACGAAATGCGAAAAAACTGATAATGTTAACATGACGGGCCATACCTTGAAAGCCTTCTGAAGTGTACTGCGTCCCAGTTGATGATCAACACAATTGTAATGTATGGGTCTTCAAATAATGCAGCACTTTCGATGTCGCTTTTGTAAATAGGGAAGTCTTCAGTGTCAGATCGCGAAAGAAAATCATTTTCCTAAAGGGCTTGATGTTCACACGCATAAAGCGTGCGACAGTCGTAGCGAGCACCATTGCTGCCCATCTGCGTCTCTGCCTCGTTTTCTTGTGACGATGAGATTATTTCATCGTTGCAAGAAGTGTCTAGTTGCCTTGCATTGAGAGCTCTTAAACACTCACTACCGATCCAAGGATGTTAAGTTGAAAGTGAAGGTGAGGGGAGATGAAGCTGTTGATAAATTACATACCAGCCTGATCGTCCAGCTGAAGCCGGACTCTCAGGCTTCTTTTCGTGCTCGCTTCGCTCGCATTGCCTTCATGTGAAATCTTGCTCACACTATGCCATTCCGCCTTTGTCAGAACTCACCTTGCACCTTCGTTCTTTCTGGCTCCCTTTCTGTAGCTGCTCAATAATCGGGTGATGTCTTTCCACCTTGTATATGAGCGTTGGACCGTGTCCATGCGTTCCCCACTTTTGGACGCCGACGGACCCTTATTACACCTTTTGACCGCTCTCCAAGCGTCTCCTCACTTTTCGACGCCGATTCACCCTTATCATATCAATCAAAACTCTCACGGTTTTGATTAATATGTTGTTGAGAGAAACCACTCTGTTTCTGGTCTTTTCTATTCACAAGGGAGTGTCAAGATTGAAAGAATTTTCTGCAAAGTTCATATAGCAAGAAAACGTTCTCCTTAAGCTCTCGGAATTCAAATCAAACAAAGACTGAGTGGCCATAATTTTATAGGCAATACTCCCAGTTTATGGTTCACAAGGCTGTTCAGGAATTTATGAGCATTCTCCACCTATTTCTTTTCACAATTTTTGTTTACGTTCAATTTTTTAATTTCACTGATAAGATAGAAGATGAAAGAGGGAAAAGTCCATTCAGGAACTATATCTACCACTCGAACGACATAGCTCCTGACATTGGATTGTTAGCCTTGTAAGATGAAACAACGAAATAAATCTGGTCATCACGTTGCTACTAGATTATTTATTTGCCACAGGCAGAACCTGGAGGAGCGTAATGCGGTGAAGAACGGACCCATCCCCTCAGTATGTGTGGTACCCAATCTATACTAAACACGCGGCTCATGTGCTTTCAATAAGCAGCACAGGGGGTGCTGAATTCTCAACAGCTATTACGCGGATTGTCAAATATTGGCTGCTCGGCTGGTCCACTGAAGAAAGAAAGTGATGTTTCACGACCAAGAAAATGCTTGACGTTTTTGCGGTCCAACCTTGATCCATTCTTTGATCTTCAGTAGATGCTTCCTTCTCCTGCACGAGAGCGTGATAGAGCCAAAACCAAGCCAACTACTTTCAAAGCGACAGAAATCGATCTTTAACAAATGCTCCTCTTTCCTTGTTCATGTTTGTTTCAAAGTAATACCACTCACATAATCAGGTGGTGGATGTTGTATGTAAGCTACTCCCGCTTTAAACATAGGTTCGCAGTTGATAAGATCGTAGATATATTTTGAAAACGAAAACTGAACGACCGCCTGGTACGTGACGCCATCCTCTACGCTCTGAATGTTTTCCATAAAATTAAAAATGAGGAGGTTAGGAAGTGTCAGAATCTGTCAGTAATTTCTCTCCGACTTTGTGAACAATCCCTTGATTCGAAAAAAAAATCACCCGGAAGATATGAGATCAGCAGACTCTCCAACTAAATTCCCTATTCCTTTAGGTGAACTTGCTAAAAAGAAATCAGTTGACCGTCAGATTGACTGCCAAGATCTGCTCACCACTGCGGGTCACATTTGTCGCAACTTTTCATACATCAGGCCCAATTCATAACATTAAGACTCTGTCTGATGAGACAGCCTAACCAGGTTGCAGAACGATATAGTGAATAACACCAATACAACATCACCAAAATGTCAACATAACCTTCTTAGGGTGAAGGTCTGGTTCAAAAAAGCTTGGAGAGGTAGAAAACTCGTATACTCATGCATAACCGCGTTCCTTGTTATTGTGTATGAGCCATTTTTTATTTATTACACGACCAAAGAATGTTTCTTTTTTGTTCTTTTCTTAAGAGGAGGTTAAAACAGAACTTGTAACGAGTGGGTTGCTGATATCGGTCAGATCGTTTGAGTTTGAACACGTACAGCATGATCACTCGAGAATCGCGTCGGTTTACCATTTTTCGCGACCCTATAAGAAGACCAGAAAGGAGCTAGCCAGAATATTGAAGAAGTATTCGAAAGAGGAATACAAACCCCACCAGAATGTAGCATATGTTTCCTTGAACCGGTTAAATTAAGCAAATATACAACGACACTCTACATAGGGGCTAGAATAGCAGTTGGCATAGTCGTCCCACAACGATTCTAAGTCTCGATAGCGAAGTGAAACATGGCAAGCGACATGTATCCTTTACATCATTTTCATCCCTTAACAGTAAGGCAAAGGCTGGGTTCTCATACCAGTAGTAATGCACCCTTAACTATTATCTCGCCAGTGCCGACTTTAACTTTGCAGAGGGTACTATGGAATCGTTACGACTGGGGATCACGGTAAGACCATTTGCTAACCGATCTGAGCTTTTCATCTTGTTCAGTGTACCCGTCGTCTGACGTCTTATATATTACTGGGCGCATAGCAACATAGATCGTTGGGGCTTCCTCTCCTTTTATTACTCTGAGGCCTATGGCATACTTCACAGTGACAGTGCTGCTACGTGACAGCATTGCTGAGAAGAAAATTGATGAAAATGATGGGAACAAATTGTTACAAGTTCTCATGTACTATCCATACGGCTCGAATTGCACTGAATAGTGTACTGGCATAGAAAAAATGCTTCCAGATCTGTTGGGTGTGAAAGGTCGATGTGAAGTGCGCCGTAGGCCTAACAACCCCGTAACCACTTCATTCCCTTTATACGACCGTGCATTCACAGAAAATTCTTGTTCATTCTCATTACTGTGAGCACAACTGTCAGTCATCAGAGTGATGAAGATGACAAAAAGTGGACTGGAACATGTCAATCAAAGTATGGCATAACTTCTACAACCGTCATCCGGTCTTCCCCAAAGCAGATCACGTTGCTTTCCTTCGTTGGCATTGGGCAAGAGCTTTCTAAGGCGGAGATATAAGAGTCGCCGTCCATATAGATTATTGAATGGTAATGATGAGTACTATCATGAACATCAGGTTAACTTACACCAGCAGGCAAGGATTTGACGATCGTCCAGGTTCGTTGGTATGGAAGGATTGGCACGAATATAGCAAGGAACAGTAGTACTCTATAGAGCATGACTACTCAGTGGCATTACACTAACGCAACTGATGGAATAAGTCACCAGCATAAACTCGTTTTAAACTAATTGGCCTGATAAGGCAGATAGTGATAAAACTAAACAAGTTCCGCAAAAATTTTCATTCGCAGTGTTCTAGGTGGTCTAAACCAAATGAGACATGGCTCTGATGTTCACTGACGATACATTTGGCGAGAGAATGTGTTTGGCAATATGATTTACTGGATAAAATTCTGTTTGGCAATATGATTTACGGGAGAATGAGTGAAGAGCCTGTTTGGCGATACATTTGGCAGGAGAATCTGTTGACGATACATTTGACGAGGTTTGCTTGACGATACAAATGGCAAGGTTTGCATGACGATACATTTTACGGGGTTTCGATGACGATTTATTTGGCGAGGTTTGCATGACGATACATTTTACGAGTGTTCTGATAAGGAGTTCGTTTCATTCTTAGTTGGAGGCTTAACCATCGGCGGTGTCGATCCGAAAGGCTCAGCTTGTAAGACAGCCGACTCCTAAGATCGGTATCATGGCATGATTCCTGACGATATCGAAATTTTTGCGCGGTTGATAACCCTCCTGTTTGACGACACAATTGACGGGGTTTGCATGACGATACATTTTACGGGGTTTGCATGACGATACATTTTACGGGACTTCTTGCTTGGCAATACATTTGACAGGCTTTGTTTGGCTAGCTAGATGGCAAGCTCGTTTTCGAGGTTGCCAAACAAACCTCGCCAATGTCAATGAACATCAGAGGGGTATCTTCATGGTCAGTCCAATCCAAATGTGCTCTTTTGCAGTCATATCACAAATGTGTACACATACAGGGTGACCCTTTCTCACCACCATTAATGCTGTTGTTCAGAGAACGATCTGAAACGCGATTGAGGTGACACCCTGCGTTTAAGCCTATGGTATATCTTACCGCAACATTGTCACCGTGAAGAAGAACGAAGGCGATGACAACAAGTTACAAGTTATCATATCTTATCACTCACATTCTGAGTTGGATAGCGTGCTGGTAAAAGGGCAGCTGTACAAAAACTTCTGGAGATGAACTGTCGCAACGATAACACCCCCTGTGAAGTATGCTATAGACCTTAAAGACAGCACTCTTAAAAACTCCCACCGCTGTCATAAGTCGTTTATCGTGTTCAAGGTCGCTAGAGATTTACTGTCATTTATTACCTGGCATATCCATGTGAGTACAATACAAGTAATCCAGTCGACGGTCATTATTAAGTACTTGTGTCAAAGTGAACCACCACAATTTGATGGGCAGTAAACCTCATGTTTTCGAGTCAGATGTCCAGGTACTCGCCGCCTGCCTTTTTGTATAGAGAAAGTTTCACTGGCATTCTTCCGCCTCTGCTGAACTTCAACCATTCAGAAAGTGCCTTATGAGTAGAGAAATTCTGTCGTATTACTGTTTTCACCGCAGATATATGCGGCTTTAAAATTCTGTCGTATTACTGTTTTCGCCGCAGATATATGCGACTTTAATGTTGCACATCTTGTGTTACGAAGAACGAAAAAATCAGAGGGTTTTTAATTCCCAGAGATTATGTAGGACTTTACACATCATGAGAAGATGATTTCGTCTTCTCCTTTTATGTAATGACTGTGAGCAGTACTATTTGTTCCTATTGGTAGGAGGTGGCATTTTTTGATATGAGAAGTCTGAGAAACCCACAGTTCTAATCATGAGCTTTCTTGTGAAGCTGTTTTGAATTTTTTCAATAATGTCAATTTGTAACAGGAATTAGAACACGAAGGACTGCTTTCTACATGCGAAGGTACGCTGATGTCCGCTTGTGCCAACTCACCCAGGCTCGGTCACCTGCACACAGTCGCGACTGACATCCGCGTGGCGGGACCACGGTTGTCAAGGTGCGCAAACAAGCACATGGGAAAACTGTCTTGTTTTCGTGGATTTTTTTTACATTTTTTTGCGCTATTCCAGCATTAACTACGAGTTATTTGTCCCTTAGAGCCCCGGATTAAGGCGAATTTCGAAAAGAAGATCTCTATGAGTGCTGTCTGGAAAGGCAGCGCCTCACACCAGAACGCTACCGACAACAATGGCGTATGCATAAGTTACATTTATAGTGCGTCGAAGTCCGATCCGAGCGCGTAACAAAAGATACGTATTGACCTTCGTTATCCGACGATCAATACATATCATTCGTTATCCGACTGGATCGGACTCCGACATGCTATAAATGTAGCTATAGAAACCATCAGCTGCATTTATAGTACATCGGAGTCCGATCCGATCGCATAACAAAGGATACGTACTGATCCTCGTTATCCGACGATCGTTACATATCATTCGCTATCCGACCGGATCGGACTCCGACATACTATAAATGTAACTATAGAAACCATCAGCTACATTTACAGTGCATCGGAGTGCGATCCGGTCGGATAAGAAAAGGTACGCATTGATCTTCGTCATCCGACGATCGTACGTAACATTTGTTATCCGACCAGATCCGACTCCGATGCACTGTGCAGCTATCGAGAACCATGCATTCCGAAGAAAATTCTTTCCGTACGGGCGAGAATTTCGAAACTCTCTGCGTACCTTGGAAGTTGATAGGTGACTCTCAGAGATGCGCTATAGTTATTGTTTTGTTTCTGACATGATAACACCCTTTTGCTCTATATATGAAAGACTGGTACATACGACTATCGCTCGAGCACCCGCTGAAAGATGTGTTGGCCATGTTGGAGCATTTCACAAAGATGACCGGAATCAGCATATCGAGCTGGGTCGGAATTCTCCTATACAAAGACTTGTAAGGGTCCAGATTTTCCCGGCATCAGACCACTAGAGTCTTGCGAAATCTATTAAACAAAGCCCCGTAAGGGGGCTAGAGATACGCAGCGGCACTCATAGACACCGCAATCTTGAGGCGCAGACTGTGGTGCGAAATAGCCGATTTCTATGGACTCGGACTCGTTCGTTTCGGGACCCGCTATTACGTCACTGCTGGCTTGAAAGTGTTCCGGGTTTGGGGAAAAACGCGCTCCAATGACAATTTCTTGTATCTGACAGGTCCCGTAACAAGATTCAACGAGTTTTAGCGTGATCAAACAGCTCCATACTGAGATCGGTTTTTCGAGGATTTTAGCTTGAATTTGAGACGAATTAGGCTGTCTTCGCTAAATGATACGCATTTCCTGCTGAAACATCATTCGTCGTCTTCACTAACGCCTATTTGAGTCACTTTGCAATGCAGTGCAATCTTCTCTTCCTGAGAGAATCCTTGTATGTAGGTACGTATGTACTTAGTAGCCCATTTCGGAATCTGAATGGGCTTAGTACTCCCCAACCGACGCTGACCACCTAAAGCTGTGCCCTGATTCTGGGTGCTCCTGTCACATCTTGAGGGAATGTCGAAAATTGGCAAAGTGCAATGAGGCGTTTGATCGTGTAGCAAGCAAATCAAACAATTGGAACCACTTTCAGACCTCTGAGGACGACGATTTCGTTAAAACGTCAGGTCAATAACGGTTCCACCATAAAAACCTGGTGTGGCAGAAACAAGTAATTCAATTCGACTACATTCAAAATGCCCTGAGCGTACATGGAAATTATCACAAGACCAGT
>KN727667.1:10865-25962 GCA_000816745.1 Ancylostoma duodenale | reverse complement strand
CAAAAATCATGGAGGCTATTTAGCAAATCACATTAATGCGAGAAAAGATAAGCTGCATCCATAAATTCAACCCTAATGGTACTCTATTTTGTTATTTGTTTCAATTCTGAGTAAGTAAATGAGGTCAACTTATAAATACCATACTAAAATACTTCATTATTAACGCCGATAAAATCCTACTCGGCAATCAAGCCCTTTAATATTCTCAGAATATGGACGTCTTCTGGCTTCATTGAGACCTCCTCAAGAATAACATCTCATTAGTACACGCTTCACAGACAATGGCAGCATGAATTTAAGGACTACTCGCATTGTGGTTTTACGAGACGAATAACTCCGTTGATTAATACGAAATAAGTGTATATTGCACTTTTTCACCTTAACAAGAATTTCTAATGAATCCATCTCAGAGGGCATTTCTGCTAAGCATGGCAATTCCCATGTCTGGACTTCTACCAAGGACTTCCCCGAATCTGGCAGCATTCCCCAATTCCTGATTGGTGAAAATTTCCAAAGAGCAGACGAGTCACTCTCCTGCTGACGACATCCGCGCTGAGCATACGAATGTGGCTTCATTCACGCTACGAAGGAAATGAGTTACGTCAAGAATAGTCCATCGGCATCCAGCTTTTCATCTGCTCCGGATTGATGTTTTTTCGGAGCACTTTAGGAGAAGTACTCACCATGTGGCAGTGCTCACAAAGTGACTTTTTGCGAAATCCGGGCAGACTTTTAGGAGCGCCGTTGATAGAGAGAGCCATGACGTGGATTTCTGAGGACATGAGGGGCTCACGAGGGAAGAAATTGTTCCACAGTAGGTATGAAAATAAACAGGCCTTAAATGAATAAGAGGGTCGGTGGAATAAGGAGAAACATGGTAGGCGCTCCGTTTCAAAGACATGAAATGGTCGTAAAAAGTGCGGACTTTCTTCTCCAACAAAAATAACTGCTACCAGAAAAATAAAATCCTATTAAATTATTTCTTCTCTGGTGTTTTGATTTTTTCTATCTTTGAAATTATAAGTCTCCTGGGAACGAGTTGGACGAGGATTAGACCAGGAATTTAGTGACAACTACCTGTCTGGCTACGATCGATACTTAATTCCGCGATAAAGCCCAGTGAAAGAGTTTTTAGGGGAGACCAGTGAGCGAGAGATTATCCTCAACGCTTACCCATCCTGAATCGTCCATCATCATTACGTAACGATGTTTTTGGAGATTTATTCAGTCATTCAGACAGCAGAAGTCGGAGCTAGATGGTGCCTTGGTTATTAGTAGAGACAATTGGTTGAAAAAATGGAAAATTCGAGAAATATTGATTTCAGCAGAATCAAGCGGTCGTTCTGGTGTAGGTAGTAGTTGTTGCCACAAATAGTCAGGAATTACCCCTGGATGCAGATCAATCGCATCGTTAGCAACATTTCTGAGCGAATATTCTCGCTAATGTATCGAGTCACTCTAAATTGAGCCGATCAACCAGCAAACAACGTGAAACAGGAAAATGTAGCATGGCTTCCTGTAAACAGTCACGGTTCCGCGTGAGAATTGTATCCTAGGTATCCTGTAATGGACAAACTCTTTCCAAAACAAATATGAAGGCCATGGCTCTTCAGAGCTAGGATTCGCGAACGCATGATGGAGCAAAACTAGGTTACAGACTAACTTTCACGTGCTGCATCTCCTAATGTTATTAATATATGGTCTATAAGATTGCCAATCATTCTAACCATGGTTGATTTGGTTCCAGTCCAGGAAAAGCTCCATTGAAACCTTGTTACCTTTGTAAGGGGCATAGTGTGAATGGATTTCCTTGAGTGGGTAGATAAATTGCGGCACAAGGGTATGATCAGTATTCGAGTGCAGCATAAGCAGTGATTACCGAAAGAACTTTATATGATAAAATTTAAAAGAAAAACACCTCAGCGGAGTCAGCAGCGAAAGTTGGGACGTCAGACCTAAAATTGCTGCTCTATTTTCGCAGCAAAGGCAAGAGCATGTATGTACATATGTACATACCGTACATAAGGTTGTAGGGAAAGTCCTTGCTGTTTTCAAAAGTGTGCTTTTTATAACCCCATGCTGCTTTGAAGCAACTTGTCTTTTGCATATATAAGGAGGTCAGGTATGTGCAAGTTTATTACTGTTATCATCTACAAACTCCTGCACAGTCCCGTCCACAAATATGGAACTTTCAACGCAGAACTTTTGCCACCTTTCAGTATAAGACTTCAAATCTGGTGAATCAGCAACCGCATCCAGTCGTCGCATTAACGCTGTATTTGGGGATGGTAGAGCGTCCGAACGCACTACACAAGATTGGTCCAGACGGCTTTGTGTTGGCGTCTTAAACCTCACTGTTTCACGCAGTCAGGACGCGTATCCAAAGTTGACAATGATCGATTGCGGCACTTGGTGGATTCGGATCCACGGCAAACTGCGCGTGAAAAGGCACAAGTCTTGGATATTCACTTTACCATTATCACCGATCACCTGCGTCAGTTGGGCAAGGTTAAAAAATCATCACAGTGAGTGACCATGATCTGACCGGGTGCGATCTCCAGCGGTGTGCACAGGTGGCTACTGAATTGCCCTCTTACAGGAGCTTTGAAAACCGGCTGAAGCCCATCCTTACAGGAGATGAGAAGTGGTGTCTGTACGTCGACATCAAGCACCATCGCCACTAAGTTCATAAGGCTGAGCAGCTTGAGCCGCAGCCGAAGACGGGTGATCACCCTCTGAAGGTTGTGGTCAATGTCTGGCGTGACAGCAAAGGCATCGTCCACTAAGCGCTACTGCCATGCGACACTGCCCTCACGCTAGACCTGTGCTATCAGCAGCCCGATAGAATGACCGGAAAAATTGCAGAGAAGAGTCCGAATCATGGCAAGATCCGATTTCTCCACGACGATGCTCGCACACATATTGAAAGTGTGACTCGCCAGAAGCTACCCGGCTTCGGACGGAAAGTGCTGACTTGCCCAACGTACAGCCCATACCTCTAAAGATCAATGCCAGGACATTTCTAAGCCGAGAGCATCGAAAGGCTTCCCAAAAATGGGCGAAGAGTGGCAGTACGTGATGGTGATTTATGCATTTCTTAATGTGCTTCCCTGTTTTTGAAAAGTCAAGAAAATGTACTGTTCCAAAAACCGCAAGAACTTCCCCTAAAATCTAATACATAAACATCAGAACCTCGTCATGAATCTTTTGTGGACTTCGTTCAAGATGAACGAAGCAGACGTGATCGATCGTCAGCTGATCCTATTTCCAGCGCACTCTGCTCCTTCGCCATCATTTCGATGTAAAACATCCTGTCAACCAACCAAAAGGAGCAGAATAACGTCACAGATGTCATGTGGTATCTTTCCATTTTCTAACAAATAGCAGTTCATATCTCTGAGTTAGTTCTTAGGTAGCGAAATCAATCATGAACATCCTGAGGACATTAGTTTTGACGAATGGTGTTCGTTTTCCTGGACAATTTTTGCGAAAGGATTATCCAACACATTTCTCGAAACCACTTGAGATTTTTGGAGAACTGCAAGTTTTCTGTTTCCCAGCACCTGCATAAATTGTTTACATTACCCCTACTTTCCAAGAAACTTCCACACAAATGCATAGATTAAGCAACAAGGCAATCTCCTGAGATCTCTACAACTGCTGGAAATTGTTCAGTTGCAGATTGGTCCTGGAAATCATTAGACTTCAAATGTACCACAGCTTCCGAATCTGAACTCGTACTTCAGAAAATGTCCAAACTCAAGAACTCTAATGAAGAATTGGTTGGAAAAGCAAGCGCAGAGATGGATATCTTCTGGCTGCGTACGCAGCAAGTAGAGAGGTCTCGAACAGCGCCAGATGATAAGTGAAGAAGACACTCGACTATAACCAAATTGACACGTCGAGCAGTCGCTGATAGGCTACGAGCTGAATTGAGCACGCGCAGCTCACAACTAAGAACAAGCAGCGAGACACAGCTCAAATATTTCCCTCAAAATATTTCGTTCAGGAAACACACTTAGGTATTGACACGTTTTCCTTTGAGGACAAGATCCTTACAGCATGCTTACTAGGGAAGGATACTTGGGGAGGGGGGGGTCCAGCCAACCTCAACTGGATGTATGCTATAAGTTAAAATGACATTTGCTTGCCAACGTAGAGGACTCCATCAGCCATTTACAAAGAATCCTCGCGATAGGATGATGGACAGGTGGAAGGAGTAGATGGACTCGTAACGCTACCAGCCAATGAATTTCAGCACTCTGAGAACATTACTACATATTATCAAAAATCCACCAAAATATTTTGGTCGATGTTATCTGCTTGGGTGAAGCGTGTAATGAGCTCTCAGTTTCTCTACTAGAACCAATTGTCTTCCTGTGCGATGTCAATACCAGTGCAAAAAGCAGTCACGAGCTCATGTAAACGGTCCACGCTTACATATTAGGAGATTTTTCTAACAACTAGATTCCGCACTCTTCGCCTAGCATAGCAAAAACAGAACGAAGTAGTGGCCAATAAGTGCAAGCTGAGAGAGATTTGCCAGACGAGCCCTGCACTGGATCGTGAACTCGTTAGGGTCGTTACTGCGAACGTAAAACAAAACCATCCCAGGAAATTGCAAGAGTGCTCCCTCTCTGATAGCGAAACCAGGATCTGGTATTGTTTTTCAGCCTCTCACGTTGCACATCCACGAATACAACCATACTTCGGAAAAAAATGAAGGCATTTCTCCTTGAAACGATCAAGATGGTCCAATACATATAGTGGGAAATAGGGACCAACGGTGGCGTAGAGTTTCCCTGTGCCTTAAAAGCAGCACTCACGGAAATTCTCACTTTTGAATGGAGTCGCTTACCGTGTAGCCGGTCGCTGGACAATCACAAGTTAGTAAATTATCATTAGTTGAACACAGAGAATAGCCATGGGACCTTAGTTTACGTCCTAATAGAATCCTATAATAGGATCATCAACTCACATATTGTTGTTAAAAATATGAATCATGGTGACACGTGTGTTGCAGGTACAAATATGTTGAATGATACTAATTACCCAGGTGATGCTTCGCCATAAAAACGTGACTGAATGGGGTTGTAATTAGCTCGAAGTCACAATAACTGAATTTACCATATCGTAGAAGTGAAGGTAAATGCATGTAATCAAAAGGATGGGGGATGTAATGTCTCCCTGGCTTCCACTTTCTGCTAAGGAACCATGAAATGCACATTGGTACAGTTCTAGAGTTTAGAGAGCTCCCAAATCTTTGAAACCCAAATCCTAACCAAAATCTAGAAGATATGGCACTTTAGAAGGGCAATTCTGTCTCAACGTGTAGCTAGAGGTTGACTCGACAGCACATCATTAGTTGCAAGACAGATGACCGAGACATAGCTCTTACTTTCGCAATTGACACACTACGGACACTGTGATCCACATGAAGCGTCACGGTCTTCCATCTCCGTGTGTCCACGTGATGCACATGCTGCATCACGCCATTCCAGTCCGTTTAAAACTGCACCTTGTCGACTACCCTTTTACATTACCACAGCATTCGATACATGGAACAATCATTTTAGGAGAACTCTCAAATGAAGTACTTCTTGAACATACGAATTCATGTCAACGCTCTCACCTGTTACGAAAATATCACTGAAATGGTACAATAGACAATTTTAACGTTAACAACAAAAAACACGAAGTCGCAGAAAATTGAGAGGTGTTCTATTCACATTGAAAAAAAAAACGCTCCCTCTACTTAATTTACCTAATTAAATACTAATTTAGTATTTTATTTTATTTATAGTATTTTATTTAGTACTTAATTTACCTAAGAAACCTACTTCCTGCCACCAACATGCAAATGGTCGAGCCATGTGAAAGTCTGTGGAAAAACTAAAAAGTTCAAGCGCACATCTCTCCGCACTTGCAGCTAAGATCATGACGAATCCATGTTTCGTATTGCCTCTTCGAGAAGAAGCAGTTGAACTGCTGATGTATGTGGTAGCACTGAAGTTTTTCTACCAGCATATGGACATCGCTCCGCAGGTTCTCTTCAGTGAGCTTCACAAGGCGTTCGCCAACCAATTCGCACTATCAAAGACACCCGTGAATATCTTAAGACGAAACCGCCGTCTTTGAACTTTGTAAAGGGTCTTGACCTCTAATCTATGTAGGCTTGCGAGAAAGGAATGTTAACCATTCTCCTTAAAGGAATGCGCTGATCGTTTGAAGCATTCAAATAACGAAGGGATGGGCTCGCGCAGCGTATGAATGGCGGGAGGAAGACGCGAGAAGACGGGCGAACGGACCATGGACGCCAGAACGGAGAGGCCGTAGAGCCTCCTTCACAGATCTTGCCCGACACCTACGCCCAGTAGATTTCACATATTTGTTGTTCGTGGTGTAATTACTGGAAAAACCTCTATTACCCACTGTGTTCTGTCTAAAATAAACCGACCTCTATCGTGTAACGTATACCTTGCTAGCCGCTTTGTCTGCGTTGCTAGATTTCCTGAGTTCGCAAAGGAGAGGCAGCTGAATATGCTTGAAGTCAACGACGATTTTGTCGACCATTATCGTGACGGAATGTGAAGAGAAATTAGATATAAGTAAACTATTGGTCAGCGTTTGTAAATGTTTTGGACAGAAAGCTCTAGTGTCAACCTCCGGGGTAAACCTAGGGGCCCTTTGGTTAAGGTTAAGGGTGACCCATGAGTTTCCCATTGAGGTGTTTTGGAGTGGCTAGTAGGTAAAGTACCCGGCTTGGGTTTACTAGCAACGTGAGAGTCCCGTGCCCGGTTAAAAGTTTGACTTTGGCTGAGTAAAAGGGAACCCCCAGAAGACCCTGGAAGTGAAGGGCTTGCGCCTCCCCACTCGGTCGCCTGTCGGTAGAGTGACCCGCGGCCCGAGTACTGCTAGAAGATGAGGACGGCAAGGGTTCCTCAGCCCCAGGTGGGTGATGGGTCCTACGGGTCCGTCGACGACTCCTCAGCTTTCCCGGGGCGAGAGCGCGCCCGGTGGATCCTCTGCTACCGGCAGGTGTGACAGTTCCCGCCTGTCGAGGAATACCCTCGCTTTGGCGAGATCCGCCACTTGTCTCGATATCCGGCTTCTCAGCATCTCCGCTCTGCAGCGTTACCCGCTCCATGATGAATCTTCCAAACAAATCACGTTCGAGGAGTCGCACGATCTTCGCACTGACACTTGATGGAAACTGTACGGCTACTCGGGTTACGGATGGTCGCTTGCCAGGCTGCGTACCTTCTATACAACCTGGAAACAAAGGGAGTTGCCGGAAATCCGAGTTTCGTTGAAACCTCACTGAAACACAACGAGTTCAAATATTTTAACAGCAAGCACTATCACTAGGTAGTCGCGGCTTAGACCGTTCGAAAACCCATAGATCACACTAGGTAAAACCTTTTATTAAGCTAAAAGCAAACTAATACTAAAGCTTCAAAAGGTGAGAGCGCGTGCGGTGCATAGAATATATGAGGGTTAAAAGAGGAATAAGATAGATGAGTAAATAGAATAGAGTAAATAAAACTATTTACAAACTATTTACAGATAGGCACGGATGTGCGCTGGCCCGAGAGTATGAACTCACGGGCAAGGACTGAGCAAAGATGGCGTGGGAATTTCCTCACGCCTACGGACTCTTACGCGGTTGCGCTAACGCTACGGCTATGCTCACACTACGCTGCGCAATTCCCCCCAGCTATACTAGGCTCAGGAGAACTCAGGGGCTACTATGAGTAGCCACTTTAGATGGAATATAAAGATGGTAAATCCCTCTCCTACACGGCACTAGGGCACGGCGCAGGCTAGGTTGGAGAGTCCTTCTCACTGCTAGGCGATATCCGCCAGGGGTATGCGAGACCGCAAGGGGATGGCTCTAGGCCGTACAACTACGATTCCGTCAGAGTAAGGCCTGAAGAACGGTACACCACTTGAGATGTACCAGCGTCCTATCCCGTCCGTTGCTCAGCTCCACTGCGTGCGCGTCCACGGATCACGAGCGATGATGTCGAAATCCGCTTCGGTACTTCGCACCTCGGAACCAAGAACCTAATAGGTTAGCGCTGCGGCCTTATATAGTGGGGCGCCCTGGGAATGCCCGGTTAGGGCGCGACGAGAGAGTGCAGCTGCGCGAGAGTCCGTCAGACAATCAGAGGAGTTTCGCACGCTGCGAGGCACGCAGCTAGACGTACCAGGTCAAAATACATGGGAATCTCAAATTTAAACATGGCCAACATAGGACAAAGTACAAAAGGAGATCAGAGTACACGCAAAACACCGCACGGACGTTGAGAAAGAGTGCGAATGAGGAGGATGACATGTAAAAAGGGACACAAGATCAAACTTTTTACATTTACATCACCCCCAACATTGACACTAGAACATTCTTGAACAGCTTGACAAGACAGGAAAGAAAGCAGCGAGAAACGTTTCTGACAGTCTAATGCTTTTCATTCGACTCAGTACACTTTCTCAACCATCTGCTTTGAATTTTAACGAGAATCTTCGAACTTTCTTGAGGCGACAAGCCTCCGTTGGATTGGGTCGTTTTCATTCCATAAGGGTAAAATAACTACGAGGCAAAGTAAAGATATGATGGACCACTCACCCTGATGATGCGAAAACAACAGATATGGCCACGCATTTGAAATTGATGAAAAATTTGAAAACTTCCACAGAAGTAAGGCTTCTGTATAACTGGCTAAGGAGGGTGTTTGCCTTTCATCCTCTTTAGTCTGGAGGATATAAATCCGCTACTCTCACCTGCACCGGTTGCAGGTATTGCGATATTGCGAAGAACATGAGTGTGCTGCTAACAAAAAGCACAAGAGTGCAGTTCCTTATTGCTAAACCTCTCAACACAAAGAGACCCACTTTGCATTATTCCTTCAGGTTCTACTACAGTTTCTTTAGTGTAAATTCAGAAAAATGTGCAGCTATAAGCTGGTATAAATACGAGCATAGCATGACACTGAACATCAGCTGCAACAATGCATTCGTACGTGGTTTTCGGACTCCTGGCTATCATCATTCAGGGGTGAGTTGTAGGGAACAAATTATTTCTCATTATTTTCTTTTCACAAAAAAATTACAAACGAACCATTTCCAGCGAGTGTCTGTCCAACCTAAATATTTGTAGATTTCTATAGGAACATAATGAAGACAGAAGGATCGGTGTCTTTTCTTCCGCGAAAAAAAAAGAACATCAATCCCACTATTCTCGTGTCTTTTCTTTCAATATCTCTGGTTAGATCTACTCTTAACTGAAGTAACGTGTCGGTGAGGAACTGCTTCAATCGCTAAGATGCGCGTAGTCCGATTGACCAAGATATGTGATCTGTTCCTTCAATTTGAAATATTATCGATTGCTATAGGTACTTACCGAAAGAGAAGAATCTCGAAAGAAGGTGGTGTAGAGAAAATTTGCCAACTTGAGAAAACAATATGAAGTTTTTTGATTGATGAGTAACAAATGATTGATGTAATTTCAGGGCATCGACCAGCTACATTATGGGAGGCTCGAACGGTTTGTTTGCAACACTTTTCATGAGCCGTATTGAAAAATCTGAAATAGGACTGCCCAAAAAATCAAGCATATTACGAGTAAAAAGCAGCATTATTTTGGCTATTTAATTCAAGGCCTATTAGGTAGTACCAGCAGTTTGCAAACTAATGGCTCTGTTATACGGTATCACAACATCTGAACAACATATGATACAGGGCGGGCCAAAATTACGGGTACTGCCCGCGCGCTGTGAAATTGCTCCAGTACTGTCAAGCTTCAAGGTCCTTTCGAGATTCCTTAAATTTTTCCTGTGGTCCAAATCTTCGACATTCTGCTCATTTCATTTCTTCTGTTGGTTTCAACCAGTGTCCCATTATTGATCCACCGCTCTGTCACTATCACTTAGCACCAGAACAACGTTTAGACACGCAAGAGTTGTAGCCCTTCAAAAATGTGCACAAACTTAATCCACAGAGTGCTACAATGTGTCAAAGCCTTGATAATAGGTGGCATTAGTTCCACCCGCGGGAGATACCTTCCCTCAAAAGTTTTGTGCCAAAATTGCATAGAAACTGGGTGTGGCCGACACACGCCGATGAGTCCTTTCCATCAAACCTCTCGTAAAACGAACGTTCTCGAGCCACAAATGAGGACAAGTGTGAGGAAACACTTGAATAAGGGCTTGGTAATTAAGAACAAATATCACCCGATCGTGGAGCCCACAAGAAGGCCCGTGAATGGTGCCAGCAACACTTTTTCAAATTGTCAACTTCAATAGGTGGCCCACCAACTCCTTCGGCCTCCGCTCACCAGTTTACTCTATCTGGGTGGGTCCTAGATGAAATGCATGCTAGTGAACATATATAAGCATTAGTGAGCTTGGGGAAGCTTTCCACAAATACTCGAGAATAGTGACCACTCTTGCGTGATGCGCACAACACCTACCTGCTAAGTCTGAAGGCCCTATATCGACACTGATAGAGTAACATTCGAAATCAAATGTAGATTATTGTTGATAGTTAACATTCCCTCTTAGAGACCTCCCTGATATCATAGCTTCTTCGTTCAGGATGTTAAATTTATCTGGTACATACCCATAATTTCGGCCCACCCTGTATATCTAGCCTTGCGTTTGTGGATACATCTGCGCTACCGCATAAATCACCATTGTTACAGGCGATTCTCAAGCGGGACCTGAGCAAGCTCCTGGAATGGTGCCAACGCCAGTGATGTACTCAGCACCACTTATGGAGGCTGTGCCGGTTTCTCCAGTTTTTCATTATGACGTCATGGTAAGGTTTCTGCTCTGCCTTGATTTGAAACCCGTCTTCTGGCTACTAGAGAAGGCTGAGATACACCCGCTACGTCAGTTAAACAAGATGAGACGGGATGCTAGCCAATTCCCTCCTTCACTCATGTCACACTGCTTAGAAGTTGTATTTCAAGTTGGTATACCATCCAATCGTGAGATTATTTTAGAAGCCTCAACGCTCTGAAGTTCGCAATCTAGTGGGCTCCTACGCAAGAGGTATAGCTAGCTTATTTGTGCATGTGGTGCTCTTCATAGTTTAAAATCTTCGGCCTTATTTTTGCAGAAGAAGGTCATCTCTCCGACACTACGCTTGAGCTTCCATTCCGACGTGCTCGGGCGCGCAAGCTAGCCGCTCGCAAAGCTGCTCGTACGCACAAGAAAACTCTTAAGAAGCATCGCAAGGTCAGCAAGCAGTGATATGTAAGATTATCTAAATAAAGATATGCATCAATTTGTTGCATTCGTTCATTAGAAATAGAGATGCAGAGAGGATAAACGTTATGAAAATCGGCACGATTTATCCTATACGCACACGTATGGCTTGTTCAAGTGAGACGAGAAATGTAAGAAAGATTTATTGCTACAACCGATACTATGACTCTTCTTCATATTCAGGCTTCGCCTCATTATTTCTTCGTCCTTCCCATATTTTAAGAGAGGACATCGGCTGAGAACAGAAACCACAGATATAATGCACTATCGGCGTTGACCCGTCGGCTATCAATTGAACTCCACCTTTTTCTCGAAGCGCACACCCACATAACGGGCAAAATCGGAACAATTCTAAAAGGGCTTGCCCTTCAACTGTAAACAATTGTTTCACAAGTACCGGATCCGTTTCTTTCAGCCCAGAAAAATCTCCACATGATTCATCAACGTTCTGTTCCACTTTCACGCTCGTCACTGTCCGATCCTAAATAATGAAATTAGGCAATATCAATGATTTATACTTCTGTGCCTCGCAGGTTTTCATATGAGCACGTTTTATTGGGCTGACGTTTCAACTACATGGGGTGCGGGTCATGAGGCAAAGTGGGGCGGTCTCTCCCCGCCCTTTGGCGTCAACTCGTTCCGACACACATTCAGATTTGCATGGGCAAGTATGGTGAAATCGCGCGCGAATTGGTGCGAGTAGGTCCTAGTTGAAGGGCTGGGCGAGGGTTTGGTAGAACCAATCGCAGACGCATTGCCCACCCACTTTTGCCTCACCATGACCCACATCCAACTGCACGTCCTCTTCAAAGGCCTGAAAGTGGTTTGAGGTGTTGTTAATTTACAAGTTCACAAATCAAACCCCTCCTCTTCCAGTGCGTTCAACTCATTTCAGTCATAGCACTGTGAGATCCGTAGCCGAAAACGACACTTATCACGTGCTTCCACAAATTTGGCGGAGATGGACTTCCGTTTCGGCGTTATGAACAGATTCGCTTCTGGAGAGCAAATGTGTACTACTGGCTCTGCTAGTGTTACTTGCTGAGCATAAATAGCGCTGACAATTTTATAGCTCACATCACTATAGAAAGGCACGAAATCGCTGGTGATCGCCAAATGCTCATTTCTTCCATTCATGCTGCGATTCCGCTTACAAATCTAGAAAAACCCTTCGGGCATTCTGGATCTATTAGGTTGTAGAGAAAGTTCTTTCCGAAAATTGGCGGAGTGATAGTACGTGATGGTGTTTTGTTCATTTCTCGCGGTCTTTGAAACATTACATTTCATCGACTTTTTAAAAATAGGAAAACACATTAGGGAATGAACAAAACACCATCACCTACTATCACTCCGCCAATTTTTGGAAAGCGCTTCGATGCCTTCGGCGTAGACCTTTTCTGGCATTGACTCGAAAAAGTTGCTCAACCAGCGATCCAAGTCATCTTCATCATCGAACGCTTTCCCTTACAAGGCGTTAGAGAGCGACAGGAGAAGGTGGTAATCTTTTGGCGCAAGATCAGGCCTATATGGTGTTAAAGTCATCACTTCCCCTCCAAAGTCGATTAGTCTCTGACGAGTAACTTTCATAGAGAACTGACGAGCATTGTCGTGCAGAAATCGGATCGTACCGTAATTCGGACCCTTTCCTGTGGTTTTTGCATCCATTCTATCCAGCCGCTGACAGTATGGGTCTGCCTTGAGGCCGGCGTAGCGTGGCAGTACCTCGTAGTGTATGATGCCTTTGGTGTAACACCAATCACTGATCATAACCTTCAGAGGGTGAAGACCTGCATTTGGCCGCGGCTCATACTGCTCATCCATATCAACCCAAGATGGGCTGCACTCGTTTTCAACCTACGTACAGATACCAATCCTCATCTTTTGTAAAAATGGACTTCAGCAAGTTCTCTATGCGCCTGTGCGAGGGCAACTCAGTAGCCGCCTCTCCACGTCGCTGAGGATCGCGTTCGGTCAGATGATCGTGACTCACTATGATAACTTTTATACCTTGCCCACCTGAGGCTGGTGATCGGCAATGGTGGTGATAAAGGAAGTATCCAAGACTTGTGCCCTTTCACGCGTAGATCTGAATCTGCCAGCTGCCACATTCGATCATTCTCGACTCCAGATGCGCGTCACGACCATGCGGAAACATTGAGGTTGAAGTCGCCAACATGAAGTGGTCTGGACCAATCTTATGCTGTGCGTTCGGACACTGTACTGTGCCCAAATGCAGCGTTGATGCGACGACTGGATGCATACGCTGATTCATCAGATTTGAAGTCGTATACCGCAAAAGTACTGTTTTGAAAACTTCTTCCTGGTAAGGGTTGTGCAGTTTACAGTGAATGATAATAATGGACCTGCACATGCCTAGCCTCCTTATAAATACAAAAGACAGGCCGCTGCAAGGCAGCGTGGCGTTGAAAAAGGATTATTTTGAAAACCGCGAGAATTTTCCTTACAACCTAATAGTTAAAATGTTGTCTCCAGGATGTTTTGAGGTTTGGGGTTCTGAGTAGGGTCCAAAACGGTAAAGACCTCAGATTTCACGAATACGCGTCGAGTATAATGCTGATTCTGCAGATACGTTCACCACGCGAAATGACGAACGTTTTCGTCGTACTCAGACAATGGAGCGGGCTGACCGCGTTACCAATATCTGGCGGACCGTAGCCAACTCCGCGGTCAGCCAAATAATTAAGCGCGGTCGGACAGATTCAGACATTCGGCGCGAGTCCCGCCTGACAAAATCATGGCTCCCGCTCGAGTGTGAGCGGGAGTCATCAAAAACTGCGCTTTTTTGTCCCACAACAACCCGATTTTGTCCCGCGACCTCCGGCGGGAGACCTCATTTTGTCCTGACGATGATATCTAGCATCATGATCCGGGAGATGGAATTTTGTCCGGAACGGAAAAGCACAAGAAAACGAAAACGCGCGTCGAGTTCAGGAGCGCACGCACTCCATCCGCCGACGCCGGATGCTACTAGCGGATTAGGACGCATTTCTCATTCGAGCCGCATCTGCGCGCGAGCGCTCCCCACGCATCTCGCCTGGTTCCTGCACCGGGCCACGGTTTCAACCGGGCCTCAGTGGCACAGACGAGTCCCGTAGAACTCCACTCTCTCCGAGGGGGAAAGTAGACTGAGGTCTACTTGCAAACTGATGCCCTTATATACCCCTCGCTGGAGGCGTATACCGCCACGTGACGATCACAATCCTGCAATATTTTCCTACCAATCTCGCAATAAAACCAAAATGATGTCTCCCGCCACTGCACCGGATTTTGTCGCGAAAATGAAAAAGGGGCGTTTTGTCAGGCGGTACTCGCGCCCAAATGTCTGAGGATATCGGTGCGCGGTCAGCCCGTTCCGCATCTCATGGTGTCGCGGTCAGCCCGCTCCGAGCAGTTGATTGCTTTGCGCTCCTGTGCATCGTATGGAGATAGATGTTAAGGTGTTGTTAAATGAATGCAAATGTAATTTGCAAAAGTGGTGCTGACCATCAGGTTATGAAGTTGACTCGTACCGATCTCCGCAACGCTTACCCCTGCAGTCGACTTCTCTAGTCTGGGTATCACGATCCACCGCTACCGCTACATGTGCCTGTTCAGGTCGGCACCGATGCCCGAAGTTTCTGAGTAGTTATCTCTAGAATGTCGATCAGAGATCTGGCTACTAGAGATGGCGATATGCAGAGATTGTGAGCCTTTCGGAGATCGACACGGATCATCTTAGATACAAGAGTACGTATCGTACCTCTTCCAAAAGCATTCCTGCATCAGAAGTACTAGCTTCATCCTTATAAGATGAACTTCCGTGGTCGTCG
>KN727666.1:0-16658 GCA_000816745.1 Ancylostoma duodenale | reverse complement strand
ACTTGCTCAAAAACGGTTTGAGGAGAAAGTCAAAAGCTCAGCACATCGAAATCGAAAGTTTCAATTGGTTTTCCCTGAAACAAATCTGGCCATTCTGAGGCAGTATCTCTCCACGTGGTGATCCTGGACTCTTCGTAAGCGGTACACGCTTTCGAAGCTGCAAAGCAGGATTCGGCAATTATGTGAGCTTGAAATTGGAAAACGTGAAAATTGATTAAAAATCACCATGCCATTTCTTCTTTAATCCGTTGTCTGCGGAGTGCGTCGCGTTTCCGAAGTTCCTTTCCTTCATGAGGCATCTGAAAATCTAAGTTTTAAATTATTTTCAACAAATATTGGTGCAGATATTTGAACTCACTCTTTCCAGCCTATGTAACACATTTCGCTTCCAGATCCAAATCTTTAAGAGTTTTTATTAGCGTTGCTAGTGGAGGGTGATCGCAGTTGAGCATCCTCTGGAGGGAACTGAAAATAGTGCGGTTTGAATCTGGAAAAAAATCAAAAATATGTTGGTGTTACCTATGAAATGCCTCAATTCTTCTTAATTCCTTAATTCTTTTATCCCCCACCTGCACCAGAGGCCTTTAAACGACCCCGACATCTCGTAGGTACCCGGAAAAGGAACGATATCGAAACAAATTGAGAAAAGAGTAAAAAATGTCGCTAACCTGAGAAAACTTTGGCATTTTCTGTATGCCTGGTATCCTCTAGGAACAGGTGGACCCTTAAGTGCTCGGACCGCACTACGCAAACGCTTTAGAAGAAACACTAACCCTTTCAGGGTTTCCCACCACCAAGCAATCCTGCGATCCCTGGCTTTCCTAAATAATTTTGTGATTTCGGATGAGTGAAAATGGAGAATTTTTTAGACAAAGAATTCATTGCGTACTAGTAAAGTATTTAGCCGGTCCTAATTTATCCCGTCGTCTGTTCCACGCTTGTGCCATGTGGAAAGCGCATCCCTCTACCTAAACTGAAAATGATATAAACTTCAGCAGCCAAAAATTATTTAATATAATTTACCTTAGCCTCGCGGAACAGAGAGTTGGCCGCATTGATAGCAGCTTTTTCGTAGTATAACACTATCCTTAAGTCTCTTCGTGCTCCAAATCTTTCTAGTTGATCCTTCAGGTGTCCGAATATGCGTTTGTAGATGGCCTTTGTCTTTCGAGCTCTTATTGGTTCTCAAATGTGAGAAAGAATATATCATTCGTGTCCCTGGAACACTATAAACCAGAATATCGTGTTTTCCTTGCTTACTTACCTCCTTCTTTCCAAAAAATCGGCTAGCAGAACCAACAGCATGTAGAATTTGCGGAGATGGTGGAGGTAATTCTGACAAAGTGACTTTTATTATGATTCAATTTCGGGAAAACCTTCAAAAATTTTCTTACGCTCTTGGGAAGCTATGGATGTGGAAGCATTCGCATACGAAAGCGTAGAAGTCGACAAAGTATCACTGGAAACCGAGTACAACTGCGCACCTACAAAAAAAAGTGTGAGGGTAGTTACTTTTTAACCGAGAATTCTAGGATTGTAACGTACTTGGTGTAGTGCCGACGAAGGTTGGTTGTTCAAGCTAAGGAAAAGTCTGTGTTTGGTATAAAGATGGGTAATGTTGAGGAAAATAAAATTGGTTGCTGAATTGTGACCAATTTCGATGAGTGGGGTTTTGTTCAAAATTACCTGGAGGGATATATAGGGAGGGTTCCTGAGGAGGAAGTGAACTGTAAAAAAATTGATAAGATGGGCATCAGCGCTTATCGAGTCCCTTAAGAACGAATCTCTCATCCCTGAGGACCTAACACTCGGATATTTCACACTTCAAATCATTCCCTGATACTGTATCACTGATGTACTGAAGTAGGTCACGAGGTCAAGAAACGATATTAACATGAATAATATTAACATGAACCACAATCATCTTTGAAAAGATGATTAATCCAGATTTCTGTCTGTTTTCTTTATAATAATAAATTGAAGCGCTGCTTACCTGTGTTTACGTGTGTGTTTTTATGTGTTTTTCAATATGGAGATGTTTTTTTTCCACAGAAATAGGGTGTAAAACAACATCGAGGCCTATATAGGCCGCCTTCTGAACCTTAAACTCCGAATTTCGATGTGCTGGATTTTTCAATTTATCCTCAAACCGCTTTCACTGAGTTTTATTCTGTGATGGATAAGGTACTTGTTCGATCGATAGCAGATCGGCTGCCCTGATTATCTGGAAGAATGTCAAGAGGTCGGTCTCTGGCAAGGATCCAAGGAGCCAGGTTAATTACGCCCATGGAGCGATCAATGTGGGCGGAGCCATCGAGCAGCGATGGTGTGACTTAGGTCCTGCTAACAAGGTGCGAGCGAGGTGCGAGGTGAGTCTCGCCAATTGATTTTCGTATGAAAGGTCCCCCTCCCCAGGTTCCGCCGCGATTCAGCGGCCGCAACGTTATGAAACCGCATGCGCAATTCTTTTATCTTTTCGACAAGGACTGCGGTTGATGGCCTAACAATATTCTTCCTCGAAATGTCATTTTTGCGGTAGTTGCCACCAAGCCGTAGCGCCGCTCCACAGGCAACGTGACTTTGGGCAACTCAATGCAAGGAAACTGTTAGTTTTCTGCGAATTTACGTATTATTCCTTTCTTTCGTGAGAAAACCTAAAGGCAATGTGTTGCCTCATGTACGGCTTCGGGATCTCAACAGAATCAGGTCCTACTCAACTTGCAGAGTCCAACGATGAACCTGAGATCTACAAAAACTGTCGAAACCCTAACCATAACGCCAAATTTGATATTGACGCGGACGAGTTTCCCTGCTAGAAAATTAGAAACAACAGGTGAGAACATGGAACTGTACATTAAGATGAACTTTCCAGCAGCAGCTATTATCGATTGAACAAGTCTTGCATATATTCACCTGATGTGGGAATCTCGAATACGGGCCCTGAGGTGACATACTGCCTTTGAGTGGGAACTCCTTTCAATGTTACACTCGAATTGAGTGTCTTTGTGGTGACCTTGTTTGCTTCTGCGTAGCCTGAGAACAATTCTGAGAATAATTTTTTCCTTTAGTCTCCATTCTCTTTGTGGCTTTAATGTAGCACGAATGAGGCTGTATTATACTGAGGAGGTGATATGTCGGGAAATTCATGATGGATGTTATTCTCTCTGAGATCTTCAATTCTGCTCATTTGGACGTCAGACTTGCTTACAGAATAGTATCCGCTAGTGTGCAAACGCGTTGAATTGAAGACTTTATTATAGATAAGTTGCGAAATCCTGAATGCGATCCGGAATATAATCTCTTATCAACATCACCCTATTTTTGTTATCTGTGAATTTACACGTTTGACATGAAGCACTCCATTCCAATACGGAAAATTCGCTGTTTTGGCATCGAAGATTCCATTTTCAACTCTTGACCTGCTGTATTATACGAGTCATACGACTTAGTGCGTAACCGAGCCCTCATTCATAACGTCTTCCAGCCCCCTTGTCTTGCAGCCCCCTTCAACAGCAGAGCATCATAGTGCAAATTGGATGGTGCAGTTATATTGTTGCAAAAATAGATAATCAAAAAACAAGGTTGTACTGTGACGCTTCATAGCGCAATCTTGGTTCTTTTTAAACTCGGACGTGTTATAACGTGGAATGTTGATGGTCACGAAACGTTGAGATAATACGGAGGAAGGGATAACAATTTCAAATATAGAATTTAGGATGAAGAGCTTTTTCGAAATGGAAACGGGCCTTGCGACAAATTGACACAGTATTTGGGCTGCATCCTGTAGTATACGCAATAATTTTCGACATTGCCCAAACTCCTCATTTTTCACTTTTTTACCTCATGTTTATGAAGCACTTCGAAGGAGTCATTGCGTTGGCCAACATTCGCATTCGGTGGAGGGTTAGCTGTTTATGTAATAGTTACTTTACAGGCTATTATAGTTGTTTTTCTCTCATATCTTTTCAAGTGAATACGGAGAACGTTGGCATACAGGTGGAATGCGAGAAAACAAGCAAAATGTTTTCGATGATTTCGTGGGTGCTGCAGAATTCCTCATCAACAACGGCTACACAAATAATAGAAAGTATGATTCCATTTCGCTCATATATGTACAGTGTTCCCGCCACTATAGAAGCGATGTTTTTTTAAAGGTTAGCCATCCACGGTGGTTCGAATGGAGGCTTACTCGTGGCAGCATGTTCACAGCAACGGCCTGATCTCTACGGGGCTGTACTCGGCAGTGTAGGGTTTGTCACATTCATTTATGGTCTTATGCCAGCACTTTGTCATTCAGTTACTCAAACAGGATAACTATGAGTTGTTACTCAGACAATCAAGCGTTTGAAGAGGAGTTCCCATACTGTTCTTCCCCACATGACACCGGTGCACTGAGCGCAAAAATGGGCAGCGTTTTTCTCGAGGGCGTATGCGCTCGGTGGATTGGGAGGTTGTAGCGAAGTGGATCTTCGTATCTTCGCGCCGCTTTCGCACGTAACCACATCCCATGATCCGGCTAGTCATCACGCTAGGCCACAGTTTCACCCGGGCCTCAGTTGGCAAGACGAGCTCAGTAGGAATCCATTCTCTACGGCTCAAATGTGCGAACGTCTGAGCGGTTCAAACAAATTCACTGCATCGACAACGACAAGATCACACTAATACAGTTGGAGCTCGTTTGAGGGCCATCATGAAAAATGAAGTCATAGTTCGAGCATAGATAATTTTCCAACTAGAAACTAGCCCACATCTTTCGCAGATGCTTATTGTTAGTTGGTTGTGGAAGTATGCAGCATAGCTTCAAGGTCGAGTAATAGGAAAGTGTATTCCAAGAAACGAAATTAAGAAAATCAAGTTGAATAGGAGTGACTATGAAGATTTTTCAGAGTTCTTGATATGTCACGCTTCCACAAATTCACGGTTGGCGCATCTTGGATACCAGAGTACGGTAATCCGGACGAGGCCAAGGACTTCCAATTTATATACAAGTTCGTCCATTGTTAAATCACTGATTCGCTTTCGTAAAAATAGAGTGAATTTCGAGGTATTCTCCTTTGCACAACATCCGTTTCCCTGAGAATGGTCAATGGCCATCTACTTTGATGATGACTGCTGATCACGACGACCGGGTGGTTCCCAGTCATACGCTAAAATACGCTGCGACATTGTACGAGAGGGTAAGCGGAAACAGTGCGTCACGTACATATGTAGAATACGTCTGTCAATTATTTCAGGCCAAAATGCATCCACAACAAACCAACCCACTCCTATTTCGTGTTGAGGAGAATGCTGGTCATGGTAATGGAAAACTCACTGGGAAAAGAGTACGTGGTCGTCTTTACCTTAAACTCGCCACTATCTACCACTAAAACACCACTTTTGACTTTGCAGCAATTATTTCATACCTCTTCCAGATATCTGAGTATGTCGACATGTTCAGCTTTCTGCAAAGAGTTTTGAACATTACGTGGCAAGATCGATGAATCATCGGCTAAAAATATCGGATTTGTGAGATTTAATAAATTTTGAATTGCTCACAACCTTCGGCTCCAAGAATTCTGTATTATTTCTGACGAGGGTAAATTATCAGCCGATTTCTTTTCCTTCCATTTCCATCATTTCCATCAGCCAAACCGTTTTCATTTCCGAGAATCCCCAGGGACTTCTTACAATCAGACCCTTTTACACGTCAATTTTATACGTTCTTATCCTTTTATACGTGCGCGACAGAAATGAGCGCGAAATGGCCATAGGGCAATTTACAGGGGTATCAAAAAGTTTTCGGCCTCCGCTCGCCTGTTCTATATTTCTGTATGGTTTTGAGAGCATCATGTAGGCTGAACCCTTTTATGTTAGTTTGCAAAGTTTCATGAAATTTCGTTAGACCTCCCAGAAATAAGAACGTTTTATTCAAGCAAAGGTGTGATCATCGCTCAAAAATGTGTATCCAGCGAGAAGCAACCGACGAATTTTTGTTCTGGAGACGAAATCTACTGGATAAAATCTAAATTAAATTCTAAACGATGAGGAAGTCTTCTAGCATTCTCAGATAAAAATTTAGAACTCAATGTTTTTAGTGGAGTGACAGACGGTCAGAAACGGGGCGACCTCTGATCAACGAGCAGAGACAAGAGGAAGGCAGATTACTGCCGGTGTAAAAAAAAATAATTGAGCATCAAGATAGGCTTTAGGGGCAGAAAGTGTGCAAGGTTCCATGCTACTCAAAACTCCCTTAGGAAATTTTCTAGGCAACTATCTGATAGTTTTAACCTTCGCAGAACAATGAGGCTCTAAAACCTTTTCGGCGTTCAACAAGAAAATTCCAGTTGAATATTCAAAGAAGATTTTTGGAAGTCTTGATGGAAGCGAAAAAGACATTCTGTAGTATCTTGACTGCAGGCAAGTGACGAATTCACTGCCAAGATTTGAAGCTCCAATCATGGAGTTATGGGTCAAGACGGGCAGATGTCTGAGACCAGTGCGATGGAGCGTGGAACCGAGGGTGAAAACGTCTTGCCCAAAGTTCTGTTTGATAGAGAAGAGATCGCGTCACCTAACCACCTGTACGTGAGCTCCAATGAAGTGTGTAATTGCAATGCTATCTGTTTCAGCCCTCTCGGAAACGAGCCAAGAAAAATTACTGCAAAAATTCGACCATGGAATTCAGGCTGTTCAATGAGACATCCATTTTCACAAATTTGTATTGCATCATGACAATGAGAATGCAATTCGCTAACTAAGCCGGTTCGTAGATGGGATCTATGGACTAGATACTAGAATCCGTGAGAAAATCTGAAACGGCACTTCAGCGGAACAAAACAAATAACGAAAAAGAGTCTACATCCGATGTTTAAATTTGGATGATAAAAATTCTTATAAAATTGGGTAAGTCTAATAAAATGGCAAGATGAAGAGTGTTTTGGTCTTTGAGGGAAGCACACTTATTTCCTTTAAAATTTCACTGCTATAGCTTATATAAAAATTCGACCATGGAATTCAGCTTATAAAAATTTTCTAGACCAAGTTGTTAAATAACACGTTGAAATGAAATATTAGTTAATATTATACTTTTCTATGCTGTCAAAATAATATTCCAAGGCTAATTTCTATGCTGTCAGAATAATATTGAAACACCTTTACAAGAACCAATCAAAGAATAAGTATTCAACAAGTTCGTAATACTAAGTCTTTATGGTCGGGTGATGGTCGCGAGGACACTGTCGCGGTGGGGTATGCTTCCATAGGCCATAGAAATTATTATGGCTCATCAAGGCAATGATAGCGTAGGAATGCGCTCTAGAAATGATGAGGTTACCCCACGTTTGTGTTTACTCGCACTTCATTTTCGAATTCGCTCTCCATTTCGCGAGGAACAAGTTCCCTTTCACCACGCGAAGCCTCCGTGCGACAGAGACTTTCGTGGTTACGGCTCCATAACTCACCGCAACGTTTTACTCACTAATTGTATGCCAGTTCACGCACACACATTATAGCATAGCAGATCGTTCCCACCTACATGACTGCTGTCAACACGAATGTGCGAAGCGCAGAGTTCATCGCGCTGATATGAGTAGCGCGCCTTGCGGCAATAGTGGGAGAGGTTAGATGCAGAGTGAAGTACCGCGAGCGTTTCACTCTGCGTCGATTCGCCTCTTCCACCATTTCCCTCAAAAATGCTGAAGTCACCGCGATGAACTCTGCTCTTCGCACGTATGTGCTGCTAGCAGTGATATAGCTGGAAATGATCTGCTATACTGTGTAGATGTGAGCAGGCATGCAATTAGCGCCCGAAATATGGAGTTGATTTTTGGAGCTCAACTCACCGTCAATCGATCTATTTCGCTTGACTCATTTTATTTCATTTATTTGTTTATATATTTGAATGCACTCGATGGTGCGGCTTACAACTAGGAAAGAAGAAGAACAAATCAAACACGAAAATATGCATTACTATACCTTCGATCCAAGAGAAGTTGCGGGTGAGGTGGAACGACCGAAAATGGTAAACGAAACTGGAGGTAGGTACTCTGAAGCCAAAGGTCCTGTGCCATGCACGTCAGCTTATAGAACAGTTAACACCAGCTGGCTAGATGCCCTGCTCCCATAAGGGGTCCTTGGACCATCACGCAACTTCGGCACACGAACATACCAGCTTCCCCGTTAAAACGTCAAGGTTGGACTGGATTATTGGGCAGGACGCGCCAGGGAAAATAGGCTTACAACACCTGAGACGGCAGCTACTGGTAGCGGCTGGGTGATAAGGTTATGATACTACGAGCCCTGGTTTCATTTCGCTTCAGTGTTATAACAATAACATCTAATGAGGATGAACTGAATCCTCTCCTCTTTAGTTTAATTCCTCTTTAATTTGTAATTCCTTCCTCTGTATTGCCTCCACGTTACATTACCATTATATCAACGTTATAACACGTTCGACTTTGAAAAGAACCGAGATCGCCCTATGAAGCATCACCCTACAATCTTGTTTCTTAATCGGCTATTCCTACCTACATGTCACACAGATGTCGCAGTTCTACAGTTCGAAAAAATCCACGAGAAACGAATGCATTGCAAAACTGCGAGGTGGAGGATTTAGGTGCCCGCAGAGCCGTGACCTTTGCAATGGGGCGATGAATTCACCTGCTTGTGAGAAAGTCCAGAAGGAACACTACAAGTACAAGGAATAGCATCTTCACAACGAAGCGCATCAGCACGAGAGAAGTAAGAATTTAGTTATGTTACCTTGGAAGGCCAAAAGATAGGCACCTTAGGACGATTATCTACTTTTCCATGTAGAGCAGAACTTCATCGGCCAAAATCCCACAATGTAAGGACAGTTCTGCAAGGTATGAGATGCAGTAAGGAGGGTCCCTCTATCACATTTGACCTTTATTATCATCGAAGCTAATATTTCTGAAAGTGACCACATGCCTTAGGTCGACCTGAAGTAGGGTAGGGAAAACAACTCGTTGTTGGGAAAAGTTTTGTAAAGCAGGTGTAGCTGTTACTTCAACAATAAAAATGAGTCCGCTCAGACAACAACGCTTCATGAAACAAAGCGCAGAAGACAGAGTGACCGTTGTTGCTTCAACCTCTCGAACTCATCCCGGCACAGGAGGAGATTCCTCGTGCGCAAACGTCCTTGACATCGATCGTATGGATGTGTCAACTGGTAATCATGGAGGAATGGACATGCGCTAGATAACCCCCTGCTGCCACGAATCTGGGATCGCTCACAGGAAAGAAGGAGACTGTGTAAATGCATGCCTTTGAAGGCTAAATAGAAGTGAATGAAATCAATTCACATTCATTTTATTTACATGAAATAACTTCGAGTTTATCGCGGAAGATTTCTAATGTTGCGGAACTCCGTATGGTCCAGCCTACAAGACTACAAATATTCACAAATGATTACCAGTTTAATTCGAAAACGACTCATTACTCGTGAAAAGTTTTGATGCAGTAATTTTCTTGAACAGATCAAGACATCAACACATCAATATAATTTATTCATTTCTGTGGAATGCACTAATAGCAACCTTTCTTACACACTTAAAAGATTTTATTCGTGAAGGCTCTACCGTACGCAGCTGCCCAGATCCGACATGGTGCATGGTCACAGCGACGCCACTTTGTAAATCGAGCCTCATGCTTCTCCTTTTCAATCTTATCTGGCAGATCTGGGTGTGGCAGAGCTAGATACGTAGCAGATTCCACGGATGATGCGGTCTTCGGAATTCACCTTACTTTATAGCTAATGTTTTCCTTGCATGCGATGTCTGCTGTTGTTAGTTCTGCTCTCAGCGTGCTTCATACAGTGCGTGTTTTGGCGAGAAGATCAAAAACGAAGTGCAATAACATAGTATTCGGAGAAGAAGGAAGCAAAGGTAAAACCGAAATAAGCCTTCTAGCTGACTTTGAAAACCACCATCTTTGAGGTTCTCCATGAAACCGTGTTCTCTTCGTGATTTATTCGAACTAACTCGATCTAGTATAAATATATCAATTCTTGGAACTTACGAAAGTATTAGTGGGGCATAGTAACCGATTGCCTGATCGAAACGAAGAAATACACTCTTTAGTAGGTGAAAAAATATTCTTGTCTCACAACCCGCTGCGTTTACTACAGCGACACAAAGGCAAGACACGAAAGGAAACAAAACGGATGTAATAGGAGGGGAAAAGTCAAGAAACAATCAAAGGAGACCTTCTAAGTAGCTCTAACAGCCATCTTATTTGGGTCATACCGTGGGCCCGCTTCCTGTTCGGGATTTTTTTCTGAAAAACCGGTCTCATTTGAAAATATTAAGCGTTGGCACTTTATCGAAGTTCCAGTGGGCTATGTGTTAGCAATTCTACAACCGAAACCATTTAATTCCCCATTCACGAAGTAAAAACGCCTTCTTACCACGCAATCCGCAGTCCTTATTTAAATTTCCCGCCGCATTAGCATTGGTCCATGGGGCGCGCCTCTCGCAGCCGGTTGTAGATTTAGATACGAGTTTTTTGCAAATAGTCATTCAATTAAAAACTCACTATTGTCGACAAATGGGGGTGAGAGCTCTACGAAACCTGCAAAAAAAAAGAAAGAAAAGAACCGCCCCCCAGTGGGACCAGGAGCGAGAGGCAACAAAACAAAACTTTGAAAGGCAAAATAAAACCATTCCTCTGAAAAAATACATTCGAAATGATGAAACCACGGCAAATCATTAAGAAACAACAACAGGAGATTGAAAAAGAAGAAAACGTGCACTTCAATTCAATTTCTGTAAACAGTAAAGAAAACCCATAAAGAAACACCGCAAATGCTCACCTGTCATTACCTCATGCACTTTGCAGTTTGGAATTTCTGTGAGGGTGTAGATTCCTTCTACTCTCGATTTCCAACGAGCGGTCAGAAACGCTAGAACTGTAAGCGCGTTCTACGACTCTCCCCCTATCCTAACGACTGCAAAATACCAGCTTTGACCGCTTTTCGGGATACTGTGACTCGCCCTGTACACAATCACACACACCACGGTTTGGGCTAGCAAACCGCACGGCTAGAATTGTCGTGAATCACTCCGCAGCCTAGCCCACGGCTAGGCCAGCCACGCGGTTTGCTAGCCCAAACTACGGCTAGGGTTTGAGCGCGGAGTCATGAATCCCAGCCCAGTAAGCGATTATAAACCCCAATCCATACACGGTGTGAAAAATTCGACAATCGAGATAGCTTTGTGAATGTTTCCTGCCCATCGGTGGACCCGTATCCTGGCGTTCCTCACATCTGGGCCACATCGGATCTCTATTCCATCGCCATAACAGTATCCTCGCACTACTGGTGCTTGGTACACCTCTCTCGCATCGGCGCATCTGTACCCTTTGTAAATCACGAGAGCAATGGAAGGTAGTTAGCAATTATCCAGAAAGTTTGAGTAATTACATAGTTGGTCACAGGAACATGTCACAATGACCTATGATGACGCATTTCTCTGTGCATGTGAGTGTTAAAATGGAACTGATTCCGTGGCTGCAGAATCGCTTAGGGAATTTCGGACGGATGCTAGGACAAGAACGTGCGACATGTGAAAAGGTGCGATGGCATATCGCCGCGTGCATTATGCAGCCTGGAAGTCTCCGTTCGTTACGATGACGATGGAAACAGTCGGCAATTATGAAAAGGCGAGAGAATTAGATAGTGCATTCATGATTTCGCGGTGGATTCAGCGTCCTACGCAGGCGGCCTCGAGCCCTCCGTGCGAGACAGTGTTTACAACGATTTCATGTTGCATAGCAGCAATGTACGGAGCAGAGTAGTCCCTCTGATGGAACTTTGTTATTGACTCTATCCAGTTCTGAAAAACTGGATGACAACCACCTCGAAAGGGTGGTGAATGTCGGGGAGGGGGAATCCATAGCGATGGGATTTACTCGGTATCACCTGGGCTATGCTCTTTGCGCAGCTCTCATTGAGGTCCCGTGGGATTACGCTGCTTATAATCCGCCTTTGTTCCTTAAGAAGGATAGTACAATACACAAGATGAACGGACGAAGAACGCGTCATCACAAGCTGTTGTGACATTTTCTGAAACCAGTTGTGCAATTGATCAAACTTTCTGAATATTTCCTAACGTCCTTCCATTACTCTCGAGATTTACATAGAATGCGGGTGCACTTATGACGGACAGATATACCGGGGCCCGCAGTTCAGGAAAACATCAGGATAGGTGTCTACCGATCGAGAAGAGGTCCGCTGTTGCCCAATAGTTAGGAAAACGCCAGGGTACAGATCCACCGATGGATCGTGTCCGGCGTTGCTCAATAATGGAGAAATTGGTAGAGTACAGGACCACGGATGAAGAAAGAGTGCACTGTGGCCCAATAGTGGGGAAAACACCAGAGTACGAGTCCACGGATGAGAACAAGGTCTGCCGTGGCCCAATAATTAGAAAACGCCGGGGTGCGGCTTCTGCTATGAATCGGGTCCGCCCTGGCTCAATAGTGGAGAAAACGCCAGTATACGGGCGCACGGATGGAGACTTGGTCTGTAGGGAGCCGTTAATGGGGAAAACGCCAAGATACACGTCTGCCGCTGGAGTAGGGGTGCGCCATGCGCTCAGTCGTGTCTCAGTTGACCACCTCTACTCCCTCCCTATGTAAGCATGCAGAAACCCATCAGTTGTACTATCTCAATAACGCGAAGCTCGAAATATTTTAGGTGCTTATTTGCACTGCATTGGCTGCATTGAATTGGGCGTGTGCGAAACGTGACAAAAGAACAGTAGACAATATAATCGCCTTGGAAAATATTAGGTTGGTACATAATTAATGCGGCTTTTTTGCGACTTCTTTTCTCGATGAAAATTGAAGCTTTTCAATAGGATTTTTCATGAAAATAATCCTCTCTTTCCAATTATTACAGGCGCTATCGAAAGCCGCGTCCACATCCGCTATAACATGCTTTATCACTTCGGGAAAAGTTGGTATGCATCACAGTCATTCCACGACCTCAGCGAGATTTTCAAAGATGGATCAATCAGCAGGGCTAATTTGAAAGATTGTTCATATTCATAATGTACGAGCTTCACAGGTAAAGAAAGAAGAGGTTGGCCATCAAATCCTGGGCACCAGGAATTTTGGGCAGCCTGGAAGAGGAAGAAAGCTTGACAACGAGAATGCTGTCCAAAGTCTTCAACATGGACGATTCGACCATGGTTCTTCCCCTCAAAAGGCTCAGATAAGCATGGAGATTGACGAAGTAGGTCCGCCGAACTCTCAGTCGGGAAGAATGTTCGAATTTCCACAGATTTTCTGCAGCAAACGAGCAGGCTCCACGTCTGAAGAATCTCGTCAATCCATCCTCCTTCCCTTCCACGGCTGCCGCAAGTTCCTGGTCGTCGAAATTTGATTGTGGAGCTCATTCTTCTTCATCTGAAGGATTGTGTCTACCCACATGAACTACAGGGTGACACAAAATTATGGGACGGATTTTTCTTGCGGCGTTTCTGAGCGTTAATCAAAAGTCAACAACCTTATTTGTGCATATTAACAGACTATATATCGTCGCGAATAGTTCTGCTCAAAACCGCCGCCACTTGCTTCGTTACACTTCCTTAATCGCTCTGGGAAGTCGTCCACTGCTGTGGCGATGATGGCCATGGGAAGATTATTCCAGGCTTTCGTCAAGTCCCTTTCAGTGCTTCAACTGTCGATTAGGGATTCGCACAGGCAATTGACTCCAGTACTCCCCAGATAGAATACTCTAATGGGTCCAAATCAGATGAATTTGCTGGGCAGTGGCCAGGCCGTTAGGGACATAGGCCCACCGAGGTGATGTCCGGAAAGTTTCTCGTAATGCGTTTCTTCGGACTTATGGGATGAGGCGTCATCCTGTTGGTAGGTCCACATCTCCTCCCCAAAATACCGTGGGGCACAAGGCAAAACCTTGTTTATCAGGATCGTGAAATACTGGGGTCCTTGGACCTTGACTCCTTCGTGCACGAAGATAAGTGGAGCCTTGCCAGTGTATGTTATTCCTGCCCAGAACATCACTTTTTTTGGTTTTTCCCTTCTAGTTATCATCTTCTCCTCTAGTGGTGGCTTCCCCTTCAATCATACCCGGTCATTCTGACGATTGTGAGCTCTTTCTCCATCGAACCGTTTCTCGTCCGAAAACAGGATCTTTCGATGCCGTCCAGCTGCAAAACGTCTCCTCAACCTCTTGCACCGTTCCAACCGTTTGACTTTCGCTTGCTTAGTAATCAGGTGACCTTTCACTTCCTTACACACCTTCAGTCCAGCCTCTGTGAGAATCCTCCGTACAGATTCCCTCAAAATTCCAATCGCCTTTGCAAATTTCCTCGTGGAATTTTTTTTGTTCGAGGTTTCTTTCGATCCGACTTTGAATCTTTTTTTTGGTTACCCATACTATTTGCGGTTCTCGGTCGACCTCTTCTCGGGCGATCCTCTCTGGTCCCTCTCTCTTGGAAGCGTTTCAGAGCCTTCGAAACGGTCGAATGTGGAATACTCAGCAGCCGGGACATCTCCACCACTCCATTCCCGCTTTCTGCCATGCGGGCAATTGCCGATCTCAGGTCTTTTCTAGATCGCATCTATAACGTAGGCCAATGACTGTACAAATGTGTAGTCGAAGTCATTTCAATCGGCTCACGTCGCGAGAAGGAACCAAATGAAATTCCGTTCCATAATTTTGTGTCACCCCGTACTCGAACATTTCTCGACTTGGCTGGCCGATTTTTCTTCAACCAAAATTTCGTTGAGGAATGACTGACCGTGGAATGACTGTGCTGCATCCCTACCTTTCCCGGAGTGGTAGAGCATGAGATGGAGAATATCGATACAGTTTTTGATAGCAGCGCTACTACAAGAAAGAAGAGGAATATTTATATGAAAAAACCGTTCAAGAAACCTTAAATTTTAAAGAGAAAATGAGTCGCGAAAAAAGCCGCATTAATTATGCACCAACCTAATAGCTTTACTTGTAGATGCGTGATTAAAAATTGTAAGCACAGCTAGGAAGGCCACGAGAAGACTGAGGCCAGAAGTTGGCGCGGCGTTCAAGCTGGTATTATATTCGCAATTCATAGGAAGGATTTTGTATATTGAGTTGAGTTAATGGTCGGTTTTGTTCATCTGTTAATATTCTAAGCATTTCACATGTGTAAAGCTTTTGCACATACCTCAGGTGGCTGCCCTACCACTTTCTAGCGTTCCGAAGGGGCGGTAGTACATATTGTTAATGTTGTTAATGCTGGCATTATGGAACTGCTCATACAGCTGGCTCATGTAAAAGTGCATCTAGATTTTTCCGTTCCATCAGCACGAACGAAGCCTGTTCATCTTATTTTGTTCGCTATATGCAACGTATAGTTTTTATCAGATGACCTTTTCCGAAGCAGTGAGACGGATAAAAAAAGTTTTGGTACAGGTGCGAAGTAGCCCGCTCTTCATAATGCATCATTTATCAGTTATGAAGAGAAACAATGAGAAAATAAGATTTTCTCGTTTCAATTCTAGTCGAGGGTTGAAAAACTTTGGAACCGGAATGGGGAAGTTGTTGTCCCACTGACTACAGTGACTCGCATCATATGGAAGTTGGAAGACCTCTTCCATACCGAGAAAAAGTTTTTTAGCAGTATAAATTCGACCGAGGTCTCACTTTAACGTCGCATGCTTGGGCTATCCTTACGTCAACAGCAAGAGCGTCATCTGCATAACTCAAATGTAAGAACAATGTCGATGGTCCGTGATGCGGTTCTTCACGCCGATGAGTCGAAACATTGGTACGCAGGACATCTTATGAGGTGCTTGAATGGTCGATGGAGTTCTGCAGTTCTGTGGCGCCACGGCGTAGTTCTATTTCCTTGGTAATGACGCAACACTCAGCGCCATAAAGAGCGAAGGCGCGCACAACCGTTCGATAAACCTTCAATGCTCTTATCGCAAAACATGGCAGTCATTGAACGCCATTTTATCCAGAAGGCGTTAACACGCGCTAAGGCTTCACGTGAGAGGCTACCGTTGGATGTAACCGTTGACCCCAGGTAATTGAATGCGTTGGTCCACGTGAGATCGGTGGTGGTCAACACTGATGGTGCCGTCCTCATGTTCGTCGGTTGTCAAGTACTCAGCTTTCTTGACGTTGAGCCGAAGGCAGAATTGTGCCAGTCGGTCACTAGACGTCCTGGTTCTTGGGTTACCGTTATAGATGACCTTAAAACGACATCCGATGTCTTTCGACTTGTTTCCAGACCATCTAGTCTCCTGAACAGCGCAAAGGTCGATTCGGCGGCGTTGCGGTGTTGCTGCCAGTTCGCATGAACGGTCTGTCAACCTGCCGACGTTTAAAGTCGCGATGAGCGCCTTGGGGACATTGTATCCTTAACGATTCGCAGCCGGCCTGTCCCTGCGGCCTCTCGCCCGCATTCCGAGAGATTGGGAGAGGTGGCACCCTTCCCCGGAGTGGACAAGAGACTTATTTGTTAGAGGCGGCCCCAACTCGCCTCTCATGTGCTTCCCACTCGTTAGAATGCAGGCCCTCGGCTTAAACCGATGTGCAGGATACAACCAACCCATAAGCATTTGCATACACTTATGGGTTGGTTGTATCCTGCACATCGGTTTAAGCCGAGGGCCTGCATTCTAACGAGTGGGAAGCA
>KN727665.1:0-18285 GCA_000816745.1 Ancylostoma duodenale | reverse complement strand
ATTGAATATGCAAAAGTAACACCAGTCCATTCCACATGCGTTTCGCCCTAGAATTAGAAACTAGTGTTTATAATAATAGTTTCATTATGCAGCTCATTCCACTATTACGTTCTTAGTTCTAGGAAATCAATATAACCAAAACAGTTATTGAGCGGCGATCTAACGACATTGTATCCTTGAGATACGCCTATAGGCACAGGACTTGTCCGCGAGGCATTTCTTACACCTCACCTGGCGATGGAGTGATAATCGATTAGGGTGGCGAGATAACTAATATTCTACCTCTCATCAAGTCAAAATAAATGTGGATGTGAAATGCTTTAAGAATTTGTTGAAGTGAGTCATAAAAATGTTGATAATGATTCACATGCCTAAGCGCTACTTAATAAGAATGCTTAAGGGTGAAGCTCCCGCAGAAAATCCAGTGAGAAGGGTCAATAGAATACAAATAGTTAAATTTTTCGAATTACCCACAGGTTTCATTTCCACTCCCCCAACTTTCGGTAAACTGGCAGTATATGCATTCTGGTAATAAGTGAAATAATTTGAGAAATGTGCATCTACAAAGTGTGCGAGCAGAACTTAAAAGCAAACTACGCGAAACACTGTTTACAAATACAAAAAAAAAACGACTCAGATAGTTGTAGAAATCTCAAAATCCTCAGAATTTTTAACGTTCACGGCTGTCCTTCTTAAAGTGAACAGTACTGACACACTGTGACTTCTGGGATAATTACGCTTACAAACTACTAAAAACTTCTGCCCACAAAATCAGTTCATATCGTGATCATCATATAAACCCATATCCCAAGTAGAAGCCGATTCTGTCTACCGTGCTTCAACAGAATTGCTTTGTGATACTCCCTGTAACTCATTTCAATGCTTCCATATCCACACGCGCGTGGCGGAATGGGCGGGTTCGCGGCGATTTGGGCGGTGCTTATGCCATGCGCAGCGCAAGTCAGCCGCGGCGCTGGCTGTCGCCTCGGAGCTGGCAATAATTACCAGCCGCCGACGGCTGCGGGTACCCAAATTCACTCACCCTGAGCATATCCCAGTTTTCTCGCGTGACTTAATAACTACTATTCTGTGGTAAGTAACGGGCAATTCATACTCGATATGTCATGATCCCACTGTTGACACTTTTTCTATATGTTTCATCTCCTGACATCATCAGTCGACCTTCTATTAATGTTTTTTTTTGCGCTCTCTTCACTCAGAACGTTTGGTACCTCTCTTGTTCAAACAGGTGGATGTCACCTGCATTGCAGGATTTTTTTTTAGAGATTTGGGACGTGCGTGTTGTAATTGACTTTATGAGTGTTATAAGTGACTTGACTTTATACAAAATTAATTAAATTATAGGTTAATAGAAGGGCTGCTTTTAATTGCATATACCATGTTTCTTTTCTGATTCCACGAAGACTAAAATTTTTTTTTATGAAAATTGGTCCACACAGTGTACAGATTGCAGTTTTCTCTCATAGGGTGGCAACGAGTTTTCTGATTGTGAGATAGATGAAGGATAATTTATAGGAGATGCGTCGTGATCCCGATAAAGGAAGCATCTCAACTCTATTTGACATGACAGCACAAAATCTCTATTCCGAGAATGCTAAACATACCATCAGTACTTTAAAGGATATGTTCTTGGATGCACCACATGTTCCACGTTGCTCTGCAATGTTCTTATTGTTAAGGTGTGTTCAACTATAGCGTCCGAGGTTGCCGATCTCGCAAATCGACTGTTCGCAGTAGTGTACGTGAATGGACGACAGTGGAAAGTCGGCCAGAACGATCTCATTGCTTTGAGGGGAAATCTGCCGTTAGCTGTTGGCGAGAGGATTAAACTTGAAAAGGTTGGCAAGTCTTTAAATGTTTTTTTAACGTTCAAATTTCAAGTTCGAAATGGATACGTGTCTTCATCTCCATAATGGGGCGTGGTGCTCTGTGTTCTCAACGTGAATTGCTTATAGAAACTGTTACTCGTCAGGGCTCTGAAAACCACTTTATTGTGCACGTTTTGAAAACTTCAGGCACACCATTGACATCAGTATACCGAGTAGATCTACACTATGCTATTATTTTGAGGTAGAATTTGAGATAAGATTTGGGGTAAGAATCAGTCTCTTGGAGTGGAGAATTTTGATAATTTTCACCAGTTTTTCTACTGCTAAACTTGTTGCCTTCATTTGTGATTTGCGGCATCTGTCTGTCCCGATCATCACCTCTAGGAGGAAGTTCTGCAAAAGCTACCAAACTGCATGTTCTCTAGCACTGAGTTGTATAAATAGGAGAGACGGCACATCTACTCTCGCTCACTTGCTTGCCACAAGCACACATTGAATGACCTGGCGTGACCAGTAAATGTCTAAGGGCGAAGGGTTGAACAAATGGAAAATAGCATTCCGTTTTAATGAACATTTTGCGTGTTCTGGCCTACATTACGGTTGGGTATGACTTCTTGGACTCTCTAAACCTGGAAACTAGTAAAATCTAACACAACGATTTCCATGGGTGTTGCATCTAGGCAGTAGTTATCACTTCTGGAAACTAATTGTTGAATAGTTTAAGGCCTACTTATACTTCACCGTAGTCCTATTAGCAAATTAGCATATTACCGAACTCAATTAAGGCTGGTTGAGTGGTCTTTTTAGTTTTTAGCTGATCTTGGATAGGTTATGTTTAGTTATATTTGGTTATGTAAAGGGCAATTTATACTGGATGCGTGCGACTGACGTGCGTGCGCCTATATGACGAAAAATAGAGCCCAGTCGCATCGCAGTCGCAGCCCAGACGCACGCGTTTGCGGCCTCGCGGCGGCCGCGCGTTCTTTTCATTGAGGATGTACATGCCGCATTGACCGGTCTTCATGGGAAGTCCTTAGAAAATGGATGCATGCGTCTAACGCGCGACTGACGCACGCAGCTAGTATAAATTGACCTTATCTCAAAGGCAGTCTGATCTAATTTTAATTGTGAAGTAGTCACAAAATCTGGACCCACTTCACGCTCCAATAGTAATCGTGAAACGTTCTGAATAGGTCAAAAAGTCTGCAGAATCCGCGTATTTCAATGTGGAAAACGACGCTGCTCTATTGGGAGAAGGTACCGGGTCAGCTCTCCAGCCGGAGAGCGCTCCACCGTTGCTTGTCGAGAAAAATGTTGTATTGAAAATGAGGGTTACCGACATTTTCAAGGTGTCTGACTAATGCCATTAGTCTCACTCGTACAAATTCCATTTATGCAACAAACTCTCAAAAACAAATTCTGAGGTGAGACTGTTCCCTCGGCCTTTCTGGAGAGTTTTCTTTTTTTCCTGTTTGCATTGGCTTTGGCAGCCTTTGATCGCAGATGTGTTCAGGTACTAATGGTAGGAGGCAGCAAATTCTCTGTATTCGGACGACCACTACTAGACTCGGTCACGGTGGAAGCGACGGTAGTGGAGAAGACTACCACATATCCGGAACTGCGATACGATCGAAACAATCACAGACACGTCAAAGCGATACATTGTGAGTGTTATCCACAAGTTCGCGGAGACATGGCTGAAAGTGCTTACGCAAAAGCGGTTCATTTCAGGGCTAAGCGAAGAGATGACCGTACTAAGGATTAATGAAATCAATGCTAAGGACTTATTAAAGGAACCTTCAAGTTGAACAAAGCTTTTAGTATAGGCATGTCTCCATTTGTTTCTTGTTGGAGCAAATAAATTTGTATAGATCTCATTATTTTGTTTTCTTTTCCAGTTCACAAGTGAATACAACTAAAGGTCCACCCACAAAATCATAAATTCAAACGTTTATTGATATGGAATACCATTCATCAAAACATAGATGAAATACTTATTCAGAAAGCATTAAGATGAGCGGCGTCATTGCTTCGTCGAAAACGAGCTGCAAGTTGCAGTAGACGTTCCTTTGAGACTGAAATGGCTGTGGTGTCAATTCAGAATGGGCTTACCCACAAATGCTGTGTGCTATTGTTCGGATTTTCATCGCGGTTTCCTCGTTCTCTCTCATATTAGCAGATAAGAATTTTTTCGCTATTGAGACGACAAATTTTAAAGTTATATTTCCTCCTGCACCGCAGATAGTTGCCGTACATTCCCCTATTCGAACTATTCTTCCCCCCCCCCTCCTCCTTAGCGAGGCACCTCGACACTAGTCTTCATTTTTCGTAGTTTCGTGATATAGTCCATTTCAAGAACGAGTTGAGTAGTTCTTCGCGTTCTCTCTTTTTCTAGTATCCTCACAACTACGTTCCTCGGTGAAACACACTACATTCGTGCCGAGAATCTCAAATAATCACTCTGTGCGAAATTTCAGCGAAAAAAATCTTGAAATTTTCGGGAGCCCAAACGCGGAATAGTATCATCTTTCTAATTGACGCGTTTTTTTTTTGGCCGTACCGTCATTTCCCTGGGATAGCGAGTGAAATCTCGGGTTTGAGTCATTATGAGGCGAAGAGAGGTGTGCCAGGGTTGTGCGATTGGTTGAATCAAACCATTTTCCCGCCCTTATCCACCAACGCATACTTACTCACAAACTATTTTGCCATACATGCAGAATGATTAGGTTAGAATGAGGTGATACCGTTGGGCGGGAAGTTACTTCGCCATTTTGCCACATAATGACCTACACCCTATAATCTCACAGCTTTTCGTTAAATTTTTCGCTATTTATGATCACAAAGCACAGTACCGCATAATTTTGAAAAATAATTCTTGTCCACGAAAAGATTACTTTTCCCTTACCTTTGCTTACATTTTTCAGCCTGTCCTTCAGATCTGGCTCGGCGTTGATGATGAGCTCATCAACCACAGGGCCTTCTGGGACTCGCGGGCCTGAAATCATGTCAATGTCATGTGGCAGTTGAGCAGTTGTCAGCGCGTGTACATGTGCAATTTGTGGATATATCCTCACCATGATCTTTCCCATGTGAACTTCGCTTCCTCTGAGGCTTTCCCGAGTTCGACGAAGAGGACATGTAGGAGGCTGGAAAATGAACATGTCTGTCTTTTGCTAGATGGAGGCTGTGTATATCTTAAAAATTTCTAACTGGGAGGTCTTTTGGTTGAGATGTACGAACTGAATCTTCAGAAATGGAAATTCTGACCATAACAGAACAAAGGATATTTTGAGTTGTTCTAGGTTTTTGATCTTCTATTCTTAGGACCGAATAAAAATCGAATAACTCAATCAAATTATTCATGCAGGATTAGATTCGAAGAATTCAAATGTTCAGAAAAGGGAGAGACCTAAGTGGCTCCTTGTCATTCCTAGAGAATTGTACTGCTCCATCCTTCTCAAAAACCGAACTACAGAGTAACTCGAAGTCGAATTTAGAATAAATCGATAGCTATCTAATGCATTTTCTTTTTTTCGGTCCTAAGTACAGCCACCATTCTCATCTGTTTGGGCAAGATTGATGTGGGCAATATTCTTTTGAAAATGGTGTTCCCCACTGTTTCTCTTCTCACTTGACGGGAAAATAAGCAGGTAGGCCATCAGTGGGCGACTTGGGTTCATGCACTTTTTATCTGTGGCAGTAATAGCAATTCCGACATTTTTAGTGTGCAATGCATGATGTACACTTGGAACGAACTAGATTGTGAAAGGCTAAAACCTCAATACGAAGACCTGTCCCAAAATGCGATTTTGCTGCGGAATTTGCACTTACGAAATTGTTCTCGTCGAAGCCAGCGGATGAACTCCTTGTTTTGCATCAGCAAGGCCAGTTGTTCGTCCTCCAGCAGTCTGAAAGCAGAGAACATCAGCCGACTGAAGAGGTATATTTTCGAGCTCAGAGCCGTTCCTAGGAAGAAACATCCGTCTAGATTTCATTTAGAGAGCTGTTGTGTGCCACATTTAAAGAGCTGCTAATTTCTCGTTATCCTCAGGCTGTTATCATAAATTTAACCATTTTCGCTAGTTAAATCATGCATGCATTCAAGCTGTAGGAGTACAGAAAAAAAGCATAGAAATAGTGAAATACAACAAATGGAGAGAAGAAAACCTAGGTTTGATTACCCAAGCTTGAACAACTACCCATCATTCGTTGACTTCTACTGGATTTTTTATGACTAGATCCTATCTTTCTGATTTCCATCTATTGGTTGGATTCTATTAGTTGGGTTTTATATTGGTTCCTGCCTTTGAGCATTCAGGGCCGTATCCAAGAACATATCCGTTGGAAATGAAATCCAGACGGAAATGTTACCGCGTAATGACGACTTTTCCAATCCTGCAATCCAGGAACGATATATCCAGTTTGGCAACATACCCACGGACGAGTTTTCCGTTCCAACGCAAATATTCGAAAATGTTCGCTGTTTTGCGATATCGCATATCCAATATTGGAGCAAAGTTTTCTTGAAGCGTAGTCGAACAATACCGCATCTTATAGGCTTAAAAACGATTTGATTTCGGGAACGGGTCTGATTTCTCAAGTAGTTGCGCGCATACTCCCTATATTCCATATGAAGTGAGGGCTTGTTTACATTTTTGGAAATGATAGGAAGTCATTCGTTATTCTTTCCCTAAAAGCACCCAGATTACTACTTGATTCGGAAAAGTTTCCTCTTCTAGTATCAGAAGATGCATATGAGGTGTACACTTCTGGTTAGAAGTGTAAAACCATCCTACACAAGAAGCGTCAGTTGAGTTTATAAACGACATTCTGAGAAACCTGACTGAAGAGGTATCACAGGCTAATGAATCCCAGATTACCTGCAGATAGGTGTAATATCATACGTAGATGCTCCCACAAGGAGTGATTAGCATTACAGTCACTAGCTAAGTTACTGTCGAAATACCAAAAAAGTGTTTTTTATTCCATATTCTAGTGCTTTTCTGCTAAATGTTCCTCTCAAGCAGCACTATTTCTGCATACGATACGCTAAACAAAACATTTTCGTCAATATGCTTAGAGTGAGGCGATCATTAGTAATGTGGACATGGGTTGCAGTGAAAATCATTAACCAACCATCATTTTTTACCAAAATGCATTTCATAGCTGCTAAACCATTTGTTACTAGTAGAACGACTACTTTTCACTGAGGAATTCTCTCATCCTTCCCATATATCCAGACGTTTTCACGCGGATTAATATTTTTCCGCTGGGAGGAAAAATTTCAGCGGACAAATCCTCTTGGATCGCAGGAAAAGCTGCCACGCCCACTTTTTCCGATTTATCCCACTTAACCCATATTTCCAGCTTTCTTGGATACGGCCCCAGAACGGACAGGGCAATTCACCCGGTCGTAGAGCTCACAAGAATCCGTGAATGGTGCTAGCAAAACTACTTCAGATCGTCAACTTCAGTCGGTGGCCTAGCAACTCCTTCGGCCTCCGCTCACCGGATTACTCTATTTGGGTAATTCTGGTAATTCTTGGATGAAGTGCATGCTTGGGACCACATATTGGCGTTGGTGCGCTTAGGGAAGCTTACCTCAAAAACTCGAGAATGATAGTGACTACTACTTGCGTGCAGCAGACAGCCTCAAGAGTTAATATCGACACATTTAGAGAAAGATTCCAAATCAAAATTATACATATTATTGTTGCTGTTGAAGTAGTTACCGTTCCCTCCCAGAGATCTCTCCAAAATTATAGCTTCTTCGTTCAGGACGTGTAATGCATCTGGTACCCATAATTTTGGTGCACCCTGTAGAGAGTTTCTGATCTCACCTGGCTTCCTTCTCATCGCAAACGACGTCAAGCCGTCGTTCGTTCTCCCTCTTCATCTTCTCGATTCGCGCACGCTCCCTCGCCACTTCGTCGGCGCTCAGTCGAGAAACCCTGAAAGATTCTAGAGAAGTGCTGACGATAATTTTTGGAAAAAAATGGGAGTCTAAATTTTTTAAAGAGCTTCAGATGGATTTGAGTTCGGTGTACTTTACGTTCATGAATACATCTGTCCTTTAGCGATACTAATTAGCGATACTAATCTCATGAGAGGCTTAGAAGTAACATGTATGAGTGAAGGACTCTATCGAAATTCGAGGGAAGTCGGACACTGGAACTGAAACAGAAATTGTGTTCAAACAAGGCTAGTGTATCCCAATCCGATTACGTTGGAAAAAGTAAATTACAGTATTATAGGTAAATCTTCACTTGGGGTATGTAAACGCCAAGCTTCGTAGAAATTGGGAAACCGACGGGTGCAAATGGCGAGGTCCCGGAAAACAAAAAAAAACCGCTATTTAATCAGGATCCCCTCCCCATATCCAATTCCTCTCATCAACAATCCACTTCCTCGTCCATCTGTTCTCAGTGAGGCTAACAGCGTATTGCCCTGTATGCAAAGAGGCCACGATTAACAACATGTTTTGACTGCCGACGCAAGCACCTGTGCACTTGTCAGCCATCCCTTGGAGCAGCAGCGTCTGCAGTCTGCTAGCGGTCGAAGAAAAGTGATGGGAATTGATCCTGAGATCTCGTGGGCAGCATCCACGAGGTGGAGGATGCTGGCGACAGTGTGAAATGCATGTTTTCAGGCCAAGGCCTCGTAGTCTACGCAGGAGAATTCTTATCGTTCAAATTCAATATTTTCCTGTTTTGCTTGTCCACATTTGATTGGTCTAGTCAATTTTGATGTTCATCGCGTTCTTGTAATGCATAAACAAAAAAAGGGATGAGATAGCTTGGACCTATATAATCCTTAGAGAAAAAAGCACATACGCATGATAGGGGCAAACGATTTCCTAGGGAGAATCGCAGAAGGAATTTATTCCCCATTCATTGACGATTACAGTAACGTACAATGCGGGTCAACCATTTCTGCACTGTGTACCACTCATCTGAGCTGTCGCTGCGCATAACCTACGCGGCGCGGCAGACCAGCAGGGCTGTGTGGTTGTTAGGCGTTGTCAGTACTGATTTTTGCTTGGTTTTCCACCGTTATTCTTCGTGTCTTCGCTTTCACTCCAAAATGTTCGGATTACATCAATGCCACCAATGCCCAGTAACCACAAGTCCCAGCTGCTCTGCCGCGCTGCGTGTGTGGTGCAGCACGGCAGACCAGATGGGCGGTATTTAGTGGTGCAAAAGGGACAAATCAGCACTTAAGTTCGAGTTTCCCAATAAAAACTCCTTTGTTTTTTTCCATTGCTAGTTATCGAGAGAGAAAGAAGGAAAAACAAAAGAAAGAGAGGGAGGGAAAAGAGTCCACGCAGATTTTCACAATTAAGCAGGATTCTCGCATGAGTGATAAGTAGTTTCACGTCATCACTCCGAAGGTATGGGTATTATGTATTTTGAGAATAATTGCAAAATTACCTCAGTATCCTCCCCGGCCTCATGGAAGGCGATGCGTCATCAGCTGATCGACGAGCAGAAGAAGCGAAATGCACTGCCTGCAAGAAATTCTGCCGTTTTTACACATGTGAGTAGTCCTTTCGCCCTATTCAGAGCTCTCTTAGCTTCTTCTTCTACCCTACCGAGGTAATGACTTACCTTGGCAGCCGAAGGTGCGCTCTGGCTTCGACAGGACGTTGATGCTGGCGTGGAGATTTGAGTCGCCTGAAGTGAGACAATTAAAAAAAAACTGTGTTCTCATTCTTTTAGAGCACTTTCAAAACAGCGCTGCTGCTTAAACCACGACATCTACATATTGCAGAATATCCGTCACAAAAAATAGCCGTCGGGCCCTGAACGACTTGACCACCAGTCGTTCCATGGTTTTGACCCACACGTCGTATTTGGATCCACTATACGGCTTCTTGTTTAGAATATGTTGAGTTTTTTGTTCGAAATCGAATATTTTGCACTTAACGATTCTGATGCTCCAGAGGCCATAAGCTATAGTAAGGACCGGACAATGCATTAGATACCTATCGATTTAGTTGAGATTAAAAAATTCGATTTTGAATAATCCTAAAGTTGGATGTTTGGAGAAGAGGGAGCTATAAAATCCTCTAAGAATGATAAGAAGGCATTTATATCTATCTCTATCTTGAACATTTGAACCCCTCCTAATATAGCCCTGAATGAATAATTAAATAAAATGAGTTATTCGATTTTTATTCGGTCTTAAGTATGCTATAGGCATAATTGAGATTACCCAGGGTAAACATTCACAAACGTTCTAACACCCTGCAAATTTACCCATCGTTAATAAGTATGAGCGTCAAAACGTTTTTCCTGGGTTATCTCAGTGATGTATCCAAGGCCAGAGGTTCAACAGAACCGTGGAAACGTAATTGATACCGCTTCCTTTCATTAATTTCTGCATTAGTTCATATCCTTCTGCATTGAAGGATTCCCTACTCAAAAATTCCCTCACTTGAGGTGTAAAACTGAAAGAAAAAGTTGGAGGAGCGGTGTATGAATTATTCTACTGTGGACTCCCAACGTGGGAAAACGGCTATCATCTACAAAACGCCAATTTTTGTGAAAATACACTTTAGAACGGCTTTCTTCAAATGCACGTACCTCTAGGGAGATGAGCAACAAGTCGTCGACAGTCCTCGCCACGTCGCCGTCGTTTGCCCGCAGCACTCGCTCGATCTCAGCTTGCGAGATCGACGGGAACATCGTGGAGAAGTCCCGCATGGCCTGCAAATTTAACATAAATTTATAAATGTTTAGTGATTGGTTAGGTCCTTTTGTACAAAGTACAGCATAATGCCTATTCAATTTTTTCGTGTGGAAAAAATTCCTTTTTTTTGGATGGCATGATCTTCTGGGCCATGCATGTACCTCATGAATAAAGTGATGGCGATTATTTGCTGTTCACACTCGAGTAATGTGATGAGTGTGAGTGTTAACGAGTGGTTTTGGAATATTATCAATGTTCTCTGTGGTGTGGTATCGTACTTATCGGTAAGAGCCACAGGCATAATAAACACCGAGTAAATAAACAAATAGATAAATACATGAATGAATAAGGTCGGAATAAAGGATACAATACTTCAGAATTCTGACACTATCCCCATTAATAACTCCTTCCTACTCCCTCAGTATTTCCAAAGAACTTTGCGAGGACTCGCCCATTTCAGAATGCACGGATTTGCCAATCCCTGCTGTTTTCTGTGCGGAGCTAACAATTGTTTTGCCAAGTGATAATTTGCATTTTGTTTACGCAGTGAGTAATTTGTGGCTGCGAGATTTTCCATGACGTGGTCTGTGTACAGGAGATTATCGTTGTTATTACGCACAGCTGCTGAAGCTGCTCACGAAGGCGTGCTGTATAGTGGAAACGTGTAGAATATTTTTAGAAAAATTTGCAAAAACAGAGAGTTCAGATAGATAAATAGGAATGAATGGACTGAAAACTATGCGAAAGGATAGGATGAACATGACATTATGGCTAGAAATCTTGAATCAATTCAGTTACAGTGAATGTACTTGCAGAGCTACGGCAGCAGAGTAAAATGTAACCCAGATGGTTGGAAAATATTTGCTTTAAGGTGACGTTAGTGTTTGCCCGCGAAATTTGCCATGCAGTCTTGAAAAGCTGAGTCAGCCCGCGGAAGTCCATGTAAATAGTCTCAGAGCCACAGGTAAAGAGATGACTAGACTGCAAAGTTATTTCCTTTGGAGTCCATGGTCGTTGGTTTTCCAGGTCCTTTAAAAGCAGAGTTTCCCCAGAGATTTTTTGAGATTTGTGTAGTAAAATAACCTGCGGGAGCTGAAGAGAACAATAGCCTACGCGAAGTATTTGAAACAATCAAGAATCCAGTGTTCTGAAGGGTTAGCCGTCCCTGGGTTCGCTAGTACATTCAGTAAGGGCTACCACAAACCACATTCCAATGGACTCCCGTACATTGAGGTTCATTGGGATCGGGAATGAAAGGAGAGAGGGGCATAGGAAGATTGACTGGTCATTTTGGAGTATTTCACACATCTTTCTGGAATCAACGCGTCGAGCTGTTCCGGAATCCCTTAACCCTCAGAGTCGAAATGAGGGGAGACTCTGTCTTTGTATGGCTCGGCACCAAGCCCTATGAAGAATCATCGCGTCTTCAGACATGCACAGTTTCGGCATGGTCCTAGATCCTTATTTAAGACCTCAAGCCTTCTGGCAAGACCTTCGCTCATCTTTGATGGAAGAAAAATTGTCAACAGTCTGCCGAATCGCTGGCATTTTTTTGCCTTTTTCACTCTCCGTTCTCTCCCTGTTTTGCTTTCCTGTTCAAGATCTCAGAGTCTCTTTTCCCGCTATGAAGGCATTTTTTTTAAAATATTTACATAAGTTAGAGGTGAGTCTATACGGCGGAGAATAAGCCATAGGGTGTACAACATGTACTCACTGTACTTACTCTGTTTCCAAGTCGCCACGTTGCTATGAAATCAAATGGTGTAGAGCAAGGCTATGTGTAACAGAGAAAAACCCCAATTTCTGTAATGACGTTACCTTATTGGGAAATGGCTGTTATGCGTTAACACATTGATTCTTTACGTTCACAACGCTTTACCCTGATGAAGAGCTTTCAATGTCCCGAGATTTACAGTACTATTCGCACGTGGTGTTGTCGATACAACAGCAACGCATGCGTTTTGATGACTGTAAACTATCGCGAAATCTGTCAAATTAGATCAGAATCAAAAAGCATTTTTTATCACTATGGTGCGGATACGAAGACCAGTTAGAGCGTGGTGGAGCACATCCTTTCAAATTACATCCAATTTCGCATGTACACGTTCTAAAAAGGTTACGATGAAACTATGTACATAAATGTTGCATGTGACTTATGTATATAAAAGTTTTCTATTTAGCAGGCAAAAATGTTACTGATGCAACCCTTCTATAAATTATTTATGCACACGCAACTTTTTTGTGGGTTTAACTGCGACCTTACTCTTCCTTACATGAAGCCTCCAAGTAAAGTGTAAAAAACACTCTGAATAGGGCTTCGCATTTTGAAAATTTTTGCGGTAAACCGTCTCACCTTCAAGTTGTCACCAAAAATAGTTAATTAATGCAAATTAATTTGCTACGTCACAGCAGTTGGATTATAATCGTGGGAGTTTCCCAAGCATGAATGAGAATTAGTAAAAAATAACAAGGGGCTTCATGTAGTACCACTACAACCTTATATTAGCTACGTAGGTGCGTTAGTCACTCAGTCACTTCTGGTTTGGACCATTACCTGGGTAACTAAATATCCGTATCTGAGAGGCTGTATACTCTCACAGTAAGGATTATTGCTTGGGTCCTATTGGCTTCAAAAACGTCCTAAAGGCAGTGTGTCACCTCGTTTCATACCTTGTAGATATTAACGCACCCTAGATCTACTCATCATGGTGAGTGCAAAAATATAGGTCAAAACCCATAAAAATGACGAAAACCCCGTTTTCGGCGGGTCCGAAATTGCAGTTCACGGACCACTTGAGCGGAGTGGTCCGTGAATGTGCTGGCTGCCCGCCACGTCTGCAGCGTTGGCGAACACGTCTAGACGTGTCCGATCGATCAGATCAGCGGTTTCACGGTTCCACTCGGCTCGACAAACTGTTACAAATCCCGTCTCGAAAAACGATTGAAAACCGGGTTTAGAGGAAGTTTTGTAACATTTTGTCTATACCGTTCTATTCAGCGTGACGAAGAGATTCAGAATCTGAGAAAAGCTCAGACACGAAAACGAGATGACACACTGCCTTCAAGAAATGGGGAAACAAACATGATACCCCTCCAAATAATTTTATTCTCAACAATGTCGGAAATCCGTTCTGATAGTAGACCTGTTCTGACACTGGTTTGATTCAGAAAAAAAAGGAAGCAAGCAAAAGAAATCAATCTAGACCATTGTTTCATTTAAAACCATTAATACTTATGAAAAGGACTGGAAAGTGATACTGCTTCAAGAATCAGTCTAGGATTATTAGCTGCTATCATTTTGTACATTTCAACATCTCCTAAATTTTTGTTTATGGGTGAGTAGAGGGAATAACTATGAAAACTGAGTATTAAGGAATTAATGAACGGAAGAAGAACATTTTTTTTCATTTGTACATATTAATAACAAAGATACAGCTTACGAAACAAAACACATTAGCCATTCAGTCGGAAATGTCAGCGAAAAACGCTGAGGTTGTACCTAGTCAAGCAATGATCAAATATTTTTTGGGAATTTTTAGGAAATCGGCGGAAAATAGGAGAGAACTTTACTTGGTAAATATCAGGATCTCACCAGAAAGAAGTGGATTTGAGCAGAACTCTACTATCTTTTTAATGAAATCTACCCAATTCCATTCTATTCTGCAGAACTTGCAAGACAGAACAGGATCCAAGGATTTTTTTCATTAATCCACTGCTTTTTTAGTTGATAAGTTTCTAAGGATAGTAAGTGAGCGATAGTCGAATTCTGCTCAGCATTTTCCTCCTGCCAAAAAAACTCATTGTCGCAATCTAAGAAAATCACCATAGTACAAAAAATGAAAGTGTTGAGAGAAACGAACCGTCTCGAATTCCAGGAACTCTTCCTTCGCCTCCTCGGCCATGCCCGGGATCTGTGCAGTGAGTGACCCGTTCCCTGAAATAATTGTTATGAGTGGGAGTGGCTGCAAGGAAACGACGTATCCGACGCAGATAATGGCAGACGAGGAGCTGCGAAGCGTGAAATGAGCCGAACGAAACGGCATGGGGCAGGAGAAACAACGGTGCTATCGTGAGATAACTCCATTCAGTGGAGATGCACTCTCGTGGCGAATGCCAAAGCGATGAGACAGACCATTTCTAGAAAATTCGACAGTATTCCCTGGCGCAAACAGTGTGAACTTGGGCCGAGGAGAGCAATGAACATTGGCCAAGGGTTTCGTGGACAACTGGCACTTGGCGGTGACCTTCGTGAGAACGGCTGGCGGATTTCGCATGCAGGCAATAAAGCAGCTGAGCAAACGAATTCGCGATCCTTTGCTGGTTGGTCTGCCGCCTCGGGCGCACCCTTTCATCACGAAGAAACTCAATGAGGTGGAGAATACTGGAAGAGTGGTCCATGGAATGGTTTTGGAGCCTTGGTTCGATCTATTATACTTGGGTAACCACTGACCATATTCACAAGTCTCCGGGAAGCCTCTAAGGTAACCATTAATCCAGGATGGACAGCTTTATCCAGGAAAATATCTTATCTCATCTCACTGTCTTTACCGTTACCTTTCAGTGCTGAATGAGATAACTCGTTTTTTACAAAGTACAGCCTTCTTACTCCGGAAAACTCGTCCATTTTAGAAGAGCGGGTAGGCCTTCTTCCTAGAAACATTCATGAATGCTGGCACATTTTTTCTCTTTCTCTTTTTCTTTCTCTCTCTCCCTCTTTCTCTTTTTTTAACCAGCGTCAATAAAAAAGAATGAGACGCATGAAGCACCTTACGCCGGAAAAAGGGCAATATAACATGAAAATCCCTGAATTTCCGAAGTTAGTACTTGTCCCTCAGCCTCTATCGAGGTTATAGTTGATTTTTTTTGCAAGTAAGAGGCGGGTTATGCTCCCGGACAAGAAATTTTCCCGACATTTGTTTTGGAAACGATCAAACTCACCAGATTTCCAGTAAATTTGTGTGGACTGGAATAGGCGAAAACACATGACTAGTTTCCAAAATAACCAGTTTCGGTGTCATTAAAAGTTTTAGGAAAGGAGAGAAAATTAAGTCGCAGATCCTCCAACCCTGATTGAATTTACCTAGAACTTCATTGAAATTTACCTAGAATTTACCTTGCCTTGAAAGGCCGAGGGTGGAAAGGAAAAAGACGTCAATTTACTCCAATTTTTGCCTTCACACACACTACATAGTACACACTGTATACAACTATTATATATTTTGATTATTATACCCTAGTACACTTAACAAAATAGCATTCTTACTTGGGCTGTAAAACGAAGTCCCAGGAAAAAAAAAACAGCTCTCTTGTAGAAATTCGACGCGCACCTTGAGGCAGAAAAGGCCATTCTTTGTATTTTTCCCAGGTGCTAGGGCAGAAGTTTGGCAGTGGATTTTTGAGGAATTTGGAGAAGAAGCACATGAAGGAGAATTGGTTAAGAACTGCTAGGAAATTACTGGAAGTACATAGAGCCTGGAAAACTAATTTTCTTACATTTTAGGTGCGGTCGTACTAAACGTTATGTCCAGGCATTAATGGTCTTAGCGGTTTTTTACAATAGGTCATGATGTAGTAAAACTATCAAGTCAATGTGATGATAAAAAAATCCATGTTGGAATCCTTACGAAAAATTTAGAGCACAGGAAGTAGCCGGAAATTGAGAAAATGTGAAAACGTTCGAAAAAAAAAAGGCGCGGTCGTCAATGGGTTAAGAAAAGTCAACCAAATAAGTTAAAAAATGGACGATATAGTCTGGATGGCTATGGAAAGAGGACACAGAATTGAAGATTAAGCATCGGATGCCTAGTGTTCGGCCACTTATACAAACATTAAGAAAGTCCTGAAGTGGATGAGCTGAAGGCAGTGATGGCTGGGGATCAGGTTTCGCGTGGCAGCATGGCTTTAGAATGTCAAAACAATCTGTGGCGCTGAGCGAAAATTTTACAACAAGCTGCCTTACAGCGCCCATCGTCGTAAGTTATCAAGTATAGCCCATTTTATGGACGACTTCTCACAAATTCGTTCCACTGAGAGGAGCGCAAAGCCGCTAGCTGTAAAGCAATGAAGGGTAATGGAAAATGGCATGGCTTCAGGGTGAAAATAACGGAGATCTCTGCGATTTGCCCATGCGAGGACAGAGAAGACTTCGCTTCATCTTGGATTTCTTATAAAAATTCAGGAGCAGAGAAAAAATCCAGCAGCTTGAAGGCCGTCTTGTTCCTCTCCGGAGAGCTGTAAAACTGTGTAGGAGAAAATGAAAGGAAATCCCCAAGACTAAGAGATTTAAATAGGACCAAAATGAAAAGTGGCGAAGACCCAAATAGAAAAATTCATGGAAACACACTGTAGAATCGATTCACAATCAAATGTTCATCCAGGAGATAACCAGGATGCTGGAATTAGGGCGAATTTTCGTCAATGTAGGCGTGTTCAGATTAATTGTTGTGCAGAACTGGAGGTAAACATGCATTTGCGGCTGTTTGTTCATGCATTTGCCGGTCCGCATGTGGAACACTTGCAATTTCACTGAAGGTGCCAATAACTGAAGGAAGGATTCGTGGAAGGCGGAGAAGTGAATAGGGTCAACTGGCCTTGGTGGTATGGAATACAATAGGTGTGAAAAAAAGGAAATTTGTTTGCAAACCATACAAAAAAAGTGGAAAATTCAGGTCTACGCTCAAAATTACTAGATCTTTATTTTTTTTTTCCTTTCATGCATTTTGATGGACACGGATAAAATTCAATGTGGAAATAGGTTGAAAAGGAAAAACTGACTTCCGAAGAAAATTGGAAAGCAGGAAATTGACGACAGAGGACTTTTTTTCCCAAAGAAAAGTGCTCTGTGTGTCTCTTTTCCCTTTTATCAATCAATTAATAATTGATAATTCAATCGTCAACGTGTTCTTGTTGAAAAATAATTTTTTCCCAACATGGCATGGCTCAAAGTGCGAACAAACTATTATACAATAGTACTAGTGAAGAAGTGCATTTTTTTGTTTCAAGGAAAGAATTCGACATTTTGCCGTGCCCTTTAGGTCCTCATTTATTTCCGGAGAGATACCATGTTGCACTGCATAGTGATAAAAAATTGAGATTTTTTACCACTGGAAAAAACCTGTGACAGATTGCTGAAATCCCGGGAAAAAGCGAGAAAAACGCCGACTACGAATCGGCTCAAGGTGCACTCTGACAGCCCATAAATCGCCGAACAAACGCCTCGGCGTAAAGTGCACGCGAAGTCCGTGTGGAGAACTCAGGCGTGAGCAGACTATTAAAATTATGATCAAAGAGCCGTCACGCCCTCGTTCCGGGCCAGAGCAAGCGACGGAGACGTCGGCGATGGCGCGAAACTGAAGAGCAATCAGGCGGAGAGCGACCGGATGGCTGGCAATTCACTGCCGCCTGGGAGGACTCGTGGACAACGACCTGCGGAGTGCAACGGGAGTGTCATACGGGGCTGAGTCACTGCCGTTCATGGAAGATGGTGGGCGAGAGATGTGGAAGAGAGCAGGGAGGCGATGGCTCAGCTGTAGTTTGTAGCCTGGTGCCCGAACGATGGAGGGCGTGACTGATAACGGGGTGCTATTCTGAGGTGTTTTTGCGATGAACAACTCTCAAACGGGATTTTAACGAATTATTAGCGGCTTCAACGAGAGAATCAAGGGCTGTGCTCGCTACATCATCGGTCCATGACACGTCTCAGGAATGAAATATGTTCGGATTTGGGAGGGAGGGGAGGGCCGGG
>KN727664.1:0-21611 GCA_000816745.1 Ancylostoma duodenale | reverse complement strand
CGTACGTACTATTGTTCTACGTAGTAGTTACGAACGTTTAGTCGTGCGATGTCGACGATCGGGCGGTGGAGGGGGAGGGGGGGGGGGTCGGGCTTCTAGTGGTTGCGATGCTACATTGGATTCCAAAGAATCTTATTTTACGCCCCTTTCGCTTGAAACTGCCTGCTCTGCAAGGAAAACATGCATAACTCATCGATCAAAGCACGCGATGCGAAACCATGATATTTCTAGGCTACAAGCAAAGACAAGGCGCTTCGCTCCGATTTCGTATCCGACACTTACAGCTCATCCCGGATGCGAATCGGAGTCCGACCTACTATAAATTCGGCTTAACAATCCCCGCAAATGAATATGGCACGTGGGAGGCCCTAACAAACCCCGCCCACACCCACAATAAGGTAAGCGGGAAGTCTGCTAACAAGACCCACCCACAAATAAGGCACGTGGACCGCCCGCTAGGCCTGAATTCGCACGCGGGAATCCCGCTAGAATCGCCAGAGTGATCTGGTTGTGTCAATGTCAAAACGTCTTTCCTTTAAGTTTAAAACAATTTTTGGCTCTTCATCTTGAAAGCTGTGCACAAACTAACTATTGTGGCCTATCGCAACCAGTCGTTTCAACGTCTTGTTCTGTGGATTCAGTTGCGGAAGCCTAGGTATGTCCCACCTGAAATTTCGAAAGGTTATTCTAATGTTGCAATCGGTGGCAACAGATGTTGTTCCTCGAAGCAAATGTGAAGTAAATGTGAATGTTATAAATGTCCGTTCAAAGCTAGCTTCCGTAGAAGTAAAGCTAAACATTGAGACAGACTCACAGAGAGGGAACCATGCTTCTTGAAACTAGCAGATTCCTATGTGTGATAGATCAGAAGCTAAACGGTCTCAGGTTAGCGCATGCCATGTTGAATGCTTTGGTGAAATCTATACTCTATTAGCTTTCCTGAAGCTAATACCACTTCCACACTTCGATGAAAAACCAAGCTGTTCATTGCAGCTTGTACCATTGTCTATTTCCATCCTGTACATGTGACATGGCGCGAGCGCGGTACTACAAAGTCAGCATTGGAATCAAGAGTGGTAGAACGCGCAATGTGTGCTCTACAGGGTGACAGAAAAGTCTTCGGCCAAAAGTCCCACACAAATATTCCCTGGGAACTTCGGAGTAACAACTAGTGACATGCAATCTGGTCCAACGGTGTGATAAGGGTGCGCCGGCGTCCGTAAGTGGGGAAATGCCTGGAGTCGGGTACAACGGCATGATAAGGGTGCGCCAGCGTGCAAAAGTGAGGAAACGCCTGGAGTCGGGTCCAACTGTGTGGTAAAGGTGTGTCGGCGTCCGTAAGTTGGGAAATGCCCGGAGTTGGATCTAACGGTGTGATAAGGGTTCGGCGAGGTACAAAAGTGGGGAAACCCCCTGGAGTCGATACTACAGTGTGGTAATGGTGCGCCGGCGTGCAAAAGTCAGGAAACGCCTGGAGTCGGGTCCAAGTAAGGGTGCGCTGGCGCCCATAGGTGGGGAAATGCTGGAGGCAGGTCCAACGGTATGATAAGGGTGCGCCGGCGCCCGAAAGAGGGGAATAAGGATCCACTAATATATACAGGAAACTCCAAACGGTCGCAGACAAGGGTCGGGACAGCGGCGCGGCTCTTTTGGGCAGAGACACGGGAGCTCAGCATACTGATTGTCTGCGTCTCTGTCCAAGAGAGCCGCGCCGCGGTCCCGACCCTTGTCTTTGACCGTTTGGAGTTCCCTGTACAGGGTGCGCCAAAAGTCCCTAGGCGCAGAATCTTTCACTTGTTCCATTGTAATCTGTATATGTAAAAGCGAAAGTTTGTGTGTAAAGTCCTTACGCGCAATCAGCGGAAAATTTTCGAGCGCCCCTGGCATGCGGCGCGTGCGCGGCGCGGCCCTCTTGCGGCAGCGGTCCCCTTCGTTCATCAGATTTTTAGCCCATGTGAGTGTTTTTCTTTCATTTTTTTCTTTAGTTGAAGTTTATTTGAAGGTGTGAAGCCTGTGGCTGACCGATATCGACCGGACGGCCCCAGAATAGGGCTGCGCGGCGCACGCGCCGCATGCTTGGCGCGCTCGAAAATTTTCCGCCGATTGCGCGTAAGGACTATATGTGTGTGTGTTTTTGTGTGTGCTTGTGTGTTGGTCTGTTTGTACCTTTGTATGTTCGGCATAGAAATCTCGGAAATTGAACCGATCCGGACCCAAATTTGCAGGTAGACCCTCCAGGGGCCGGTGGTCATAGGCTACTTTTGACCTGATTTCATCCATGAGCTTATCGATCATATTGATTTTATCTATTTTTCACTATTTTTCATTGAGGGAATCGCGGATGTATGTCTACCGGGATTTTCGAGTATGCTGAACACGAATATTCCGTTTCCGCAGCATGCGCTTTTTCTTCAGGGTCCGCTTCATCGTTCAAGCCCCTGATGGATTCCTGTGGAATTCACAGGTTGTTGGAGTGTTGCTAACTAGCGGTAAATTGGCATTCAGTATACATAAAGAGCATACACTTTTTTAGTTTGCATGTTCGTAGCGCACTCTTGTAGTAGCCCTTTAGTTCTTTTGTTACTGTTGATTTCAAATCATTCCGTTGCATTTGCATCAGGAACCTTTGGTATCCTACGGAGTCCAAGGCAGTAGAATATCTGCTCCCATCGAACGACGCTGCGAACTGGTTTCAACGCATTTTGCGTTGTAATAAGAATCATCCGTTCATTCTCCCATGTTCCAGTGACCGTTTCAAGGCAACTTAGGGCAACTTATATTAGATATGTGCGTCAGTCGCGCGTCAAAAGCATGCAAGCACCTGAGAATGATTTTCTATGACGACCGGTCAACGCGGCATGTGTATTCTCAATGAAAAGAACGCACGACCGGCGCGAGGCGCCAAAGTTGCGACTGGTCCTATCATGTAGACGCACGTGCGTCAACCACACGCATCTAGTAAAAACTGCCCTTTAATCTGCTGGCCTTCCTGGTCCATTCCCCTCTCGGATTTAAGGTTTTCCTTCGAATTTATGCATTTCTTTTTTATTGCTCCAGTGTGTTGGGCCCTTACGTTCCTCAGATTATAGTTTGAACAATGAAATCGTGCCCCAACAGAAGCTGTCCTCCGGTGGTTTGCAAAGGCATTTCGTTCGTTTGCATGTTCAAAGGTGGCTTCGTGAAGGGTCCTTTTTTCAAAGGGGGCTCTGTTTTGATTCTCGTCCGCAGAAGACCTCGTGCTGGGGCCTGAGTGAGATCTAAGCGAAGGATGCGGAGAGAGCATGTTCTAAGCGAGGAGGTCGAGTAGCTTCCGCCACGATTCTGACGTCATGAAACCTTATGCACAATGGTCTACTTCCTCGATAAGGACTGTAACTAATAAGTGAAAAACACGCGGTGAATATCTGATCAACAGAAAATAGTTAGAGCGATACGATTTTTGTGGAGTGTAGAAAAAGCTTACTGCGCTGTGATGAAGATGAGACAGTTGGCCGCATCCCTATCCCATGGTAACTCGTTGACGATTTTGATTGCTCTAAAATGTGGAGGTTTCAATTTTTCGTAGTTTCGTAGTAATTTCACCAGGTGCGAAACAGTAGGTGCAAGAAATGTTACTCGGTAGCTGTGAGAGGATTGCTTTTGGGGCGATATTTCATGTAGCCCAACTCCGCGTTGAATTCTTTGTGAGTGTTGCTCATCCTGTTGAGATCTGGATCAAAAGGGAAGTCTGTATGTCCATAAGCCCACAGAGTGATCTTTATTTCGGGTAACAGCCGGAACAATTCTCGTCCAAGATCCATAATGTTATTAACTTCCTGAACACATCAGTGAAGTTAATCGATGAAGAGATTTATGCAAAAGCAATCTACATTTCCAGATTTGCTACCTGGCCCATAACAAAAAGGAAATTGTAGAACAGAGCCTCACCAATTCGTAAGCAGTTTTTTCGCCACCAAAATGTATCATATATCCAACGATGAGGTAAGATAGTTCATTAGGATCCTCTGAAAAGAACTCTTCGACCAAAGAGAATTCCAAAGCATTACACATCTCTTCTGTATTTCAGATCCTATCCTGTTGAAGGAGAAAGCATCTCTCCAGACAATGTGTTCACCTGTAGTAGTAGTAGTATTGGTGGTAGTGGTGGTAGTAGTAGTAGTAATAGTAGTAGTAGTAGTAGTAGTTTGAAATGGCTTAGTAGAAACTTGTTCTGTAGAGGTGGAAGCACTTGTGGTTGCAGGTGAGGTGGAAGATTGTTTTGTAGAGGTGTGCGCTCCGGTGGATTCCGTTGTTTTAGTTGGTGTACTTAATTAAATTCCTGTTACAGAATAGATTAATCTCGCAGCCTCTGCTTGATAAACTCCGCCAATGCTAGTCCCAAGCTTGGATGGGTTGAGGATCAGCAACCCTTCCGTAAATGTTCTCACCAGCCTAGCTAATTTTTTCTTCTCCTGGCCGAGGTCAACGGCGACCGCTGTCATTCTTAATATTACTCCTTAACATGTTCACCAGCACTGATATCCAGTGCTCTTCCGAAGTTCCCAGCTAATACAGACATTCACCATGCACCCGATAGTGCTTACCACATGAAATGAATTTAGGACTATTTCTTGCTTGAATAAATGGATTCCCACATGATTTCATGAAGGCCAAAGATATGCTAGGAGCCCCAAAACATTACTATGTGAATGTCATCACCATGCCGCTCTCAAATGAAGTTGACCGATCTGAAAAAGGCGCTACCAACTGTTGCGAAATTAATTGCCGAAATCAACACTCCAGTGCAAAGTGTTATAACTCGGCTCAAACACAACTTTATTCACCAATTTAGCATCCGCTCATTTTCGGAAGATCCTTCTTGACAATACAGCGAGGACTGCACTTTTCTGCAACAAAAACTGAGATTACAAGTTTTCGCAAACTTTTGGAAGGCGATTTCATCATGCTTCAAATCTGCTGCTGTCGGAGGACTGCATCTGGAGCTTGAAAACGGGTTGTTCATGGGAGAGAACTGCGATACCCTACTGCGTCAGTCTTTGTCGGTAAAGTGAGAGGCCAAGCGTTACTCTGAAGCAGGGAGAAACCAGCTCGTGTTCTCCACCACATCTGAAGTAGATTTTTGGACAGCAAGTCGAAATTATAATACTAGGACTCTATTGAAATTATAATACTAGGACTCTAAGTTCGACTTGGTTGGAGAACGCCACAGTGGATAACAAGTTTTCAACACCAGCAAACTCCTGACACATCGTCCCTAGGGTTAAGATCTGGTTAAGGAAAACTCAAATGTGGGAGAACGTCTCTGCTTACATAATTTCGCGGTTCCTGTTATCGTACAGGAGCCAAGTTCTATCTACGGTGAATACGGTCTGGAATGGCTCGTTTTTTTTTCAACGAAAATTCAAGTTAGAAAAGAAGTGACAGCGGGTGAAGCGCTGGTCGTTGGTCAGTTCGTGGGGTGTTAACTTCTGCAGCTTTCTTATCGTGTCGATTGAAGTCAAATAGTAGAGAAAAAATCGTTTGAGCATACTCCGAAACGGCAGTTATTTCGCAACAACCTTACCTGTACTTCCACTAGAACATGCTTTTCGGTGGGTCACAATGGGATTTTACGGTTCATCTAAGGGTTTTTATTGCTTATGCGTCTCGTTTAGCCAATCGCATTAGATCTGAACAGAATCTTTGGAAGATCCTATCTAGTTGAGTCTGTAGTTACCTGAGTTCCTGAAATATTTGGAGCGTTTTGAAGAGCTTTGGACCTCATTACCGCCGAACATGGTTAGCTCCATACTTAGAGTCACGTAGTGAGAGCGATGACCAAATTGGGAAGAATGGATTAGCTAGGATAATGAAAGCACTTATGGAAGGTTACTGTTGAATTAAGCTCAAGTGGACATGGCATATCACAGCCATTGATCCATTTAGTTATATCCTGATTTCATCTACAAAAACCATTCTGTGGCTGTTTATGGATACCAGCAAATCACAGATTTTGATCTCTATTGGTAAAAATTCCCTCTTAACGGGATTTACCCACGCGATGGCTGGGTTTTGACACCTTTCCATCGCCCTTGAGTGTCTACAGCTTTCATAGAAATCTGAATTCCAAGGATCACGCTATGGGGGAAGTTGGAAAAAGCAGTTTAATCTTATACAGCTCAAAAGGGAAAGTTGAGCTTCAGCTTTTCATCGGTCCCCACTGATTCTGGATCCGATTTTCTCACAAAAGATCGTATCGTTTCCTGGTGTGGGTGGGTGCTGAACCAAACCAAGCGCCTCGCCCAGCTTCTCCAGGAATTTGACAATTAAGCTCGAAATCCCCGCCCTCATAAGTTCGATGGACAGGAAGGAGCGGCTTCAAAGGTGACAACAAGACCAACCTGTTCTCTACTTGCTAGGGAAGGCACGACAGAGACCTTCACTGCCACTTCTTCGGTACCAGGGAAAGCTTTCTGTATGACGTTGTTGAGATGTTTCCGAAGTGCCATCAATGAGCATTTTCGAGAAGAACAAGCTAGGTTCGGAAGTATCAGTTTGTGCTGCGATCCTTTCTCTTCGCAGTATCACTGAGCAGTGCAATGGATACAGGGATACAGTCATCCATTGCGTGTGAAGTTTGTCGACTTTCAGAAGGCGTTCTACAGCATGCATCGTGAATCATTGTGTGCAATCCGCGGCATCTATGGCGTTCCACAAAACCTCAACTCGTCTCGTTGCATAGAAGCAGAAAAGAGGTACGCCGGGTTCTTTTATCATCACAGGCGTGAGACAAGAATGCATCTTATTACCAGTCCCGTTTAACATTGCACTTGATTTTCTTACAGGGAAGACAATGAAGCCAAACGGCATCAACTGGAGGACGATTGACAGAACTGGACTACTCAGACGTTGCTCTCCTAGACGAAACTGACACCAAACTCCAGGAAGCTGCTGCAGGTCTCAACCAAGTATCCATCAAGAAGGGATAGCGCATCAGTTCTAAGAAGTTAAAATTCATTAAGACAGGGACAATGCACAAGCCGATCAACGCTAAGGTGGGGAACGCTCAATGGAGAATGTCGCTAAGTTCACCTATCCGGAAAGTATCGCTGCATACAATGAATATGCTGAAACCGATGTTGATGTACGTATTAGGAAGGCATCCGCCGTGTTCCGAGGACGATAACCGATAAGGACAACGACTCCCATCATAAACAACATCAAGATGGGCTTTTCTGGCCTGATTTAATTCATCCATGCTCCCGCTATCCACGCCACTGAAACATGGACGGCTATCTATGCCACTGAAACATGGAAAACGTCTGCGAAAGTGCAGGAGCTACTGAGAAAATAAATGGCTCCCCTCAAAGTTAAACCCGTAGTTTCTCCCTCCCCCCCTAAACTTCAGGTGGGCTCAACTGAAAGGTTGGGACCGTTCCGGTTTCCTCCTACTGTTCACCGGTGCACCCTTCCCGCCCAATAGAAGTATGGAAAGAAGAAATACACCAAGATCCGAAAATTCACAACGTCTTTGCAAAAAAAATCGATGAACCGTTCAATCAAAATGATCGGTTGAAACTTCGAAGCGGGTCTTGTTTGTGGCAGATCATGGATTTAGGCTATGTTTGTGGCAGATCATGGATTTAGGCTATGTCGATCCTATTACTAAAAAGGAAGTGCTGCGACGTTGCAAGACGACTATTTTGCACGTGCCCATGACATAGGTTCGACGACTCCGCAGGATTCGCCAGCAAGCTGGAGTCGAGCTTGCGCAAATGCCATGTCAACTACCGGATACCTAGAGATGTTATGCCAAGGATTCCTCCGACATTTCCTGGCATTTGACACTAAAACTTATGAATGGGCATTTCTTGCATCATTTTCATGAAATGAGCTACCATCTGAGGCGAAACCCCAGGAGATTTATGCTGGCAATTTACACGCTTGCGTTACATCATTTTTTGCATTTTTCTCATATCTGCTCCTGGTCATTAAAGTAGGATCTAAACCAATACCCCATTTAACATTGGAACTTAACATTCCGAAGAAAATATTCATCTTAATTTGAAAACGTTAGGAGTTTTTCGTAATTCTGCAGAAATCTCTCTACACTGCCTCTTGGTTCTTATGAACATTTTACAGATGTTGTGGGCTTTCTTCGCTGATCAGTTTTAGCTTTCGTGTTCGGGACATATTAGGTTGACGGCAGCCGTAGGACGCTGTCTGACGCCCGAGGAGGCCGAGGGGCTGGCGGTAGTGAGCATTACCCTCACGTCCGCCGCAGATCCTTCTGCAAGCCTAAATCTCATATGATATGTATCCAACAAAAACAGCTACTAGGGATTGTGATGTGCGAGCGAAGTTTGAGGTGTACTTCGTAGAAGGCATAGCTGTCCCTGTAGCAGTTGATGTCCTAGTTCTCGTTGACGTCTTTCGTACGCTCTCCAGTGTTGTCGTGTCGTATTGGCCGTAACCTGGAAATATGCGGACGATCCTGTCTAATAAGAGGAGGAATCTTAAATCTGTTCTTCGAATCGTTTTCTGACTGAACGCTTAGAAAACTTGCTTCTCGAAACAGATTTTTGCTAGTTTTTCTGCTGGATCCTCCGAAAATTTGCGTGCACCAGTAAGAGCCCTCTTCCACTAGGCAACACTATACACTACACTATAGGCAACACTACCTAACACTAGCTCCCTACTCCATGTAAAAAAGCAGAGATTTCCGCATACATACTAAACCGGTAGGAATTAAGAAAGCAGCTTTCTTTTCTTGACTACTCTATTGATTCTACTATTCTATCCACTGTGCATGTTTTAATGATCAGTATTTGTTCTACAGCGTGGCTTACACATATCTCAACAAGTTTTTATCATTTGACAGCCGGAACGATGGAGCACGAATAAAAAAAGTTACAGACAACAACTCTTCGTGCATAACTTCAGTCTGGATAGAGCCATTTCGTTGAAATTTTTATCCTAGTTGTAGATACTCATGCGAAATAGAAATATTCAAAGCTTTCCGTTTCATGATTTCTTTTCTGGGAAAAAACGTTTTAATCACGGTGGTTGAAATCTCTCAAGTGCTAGTACCCACAATTTGCCACAGAATCAGGTCTACTGGGGTGATATCAGCGTGAGTTGGCTTCCGTGCAACATATTCAACTCATATCTTCTAGAAACTTCGTGTGACAAATCACTAGCTGACATCAACCAGGCTTACTCTTCAGTTCAGCAGCAGTCCTCTGTGGATGTTTATCATAGCCCAATCTATCAGCTCTGCTTGGATAGCAACACTGCCCCTTCAACTGAATGTGTTCAGTTTTAATTTATTACAGAGCCATCCCGGAAATTGCAAATGTTCCATCTACATATACATATAAGCAACGCAGAGACAGTAGACATTAGTGGAAAAAGTTCTGGATTTTATTCTTACTCAAGAATGATGATATCCAGTTACCCCGTGGGAGCTTAACGTGCTCTTGGATTTCTACAATCCTGCTGTATACATAGGAATTCATGCCGCTTTATTTTGACCACGCAGGACTCGAAGTGTGGAGCACCCGTCACAAACACGAACATGTCATAGATGGAATGAACACCAATACTGGCCATGTCCTATTAGCTACACGAAACCTTTACCAGTATATCAGCACATACAGCATGCTGACATGGTCCGTTTCACTACGGTAGACAGACAGAGACAAAAAAGGAGAAAGAATGGGGAGAAAATATGTTACTTCGAACCGAAAAGAGAAGACGAGATTCAGGATAACTCTAATACATTCGTACTTTTGAGGTGTACTGGAGTACTATAGGTATACTATATCTAGGCCGGAATTCGTACCATAAGAAATGACCGAAACCGAGGATAGAAAAGAAAACAGTGATGGGATGTAGTGAACGGTACCAACCTTCGACACTGACGGCGTGGACGAATTCGAAATATAGGAGGAGCCACCTGGTAGATGAGTTTGAACCCAGTCGACAATTACCTGAACAAAAAATATAAGCATATATGTGCAAGATCGTAGCCATATCACTCTTCTTACATCAGCATATGGCGCAAGTTCCGTCTCGAATTGGGATGGGGTAAATTGAAGCGCAGCAAGCTGAGTGATCACTTCATCATATAGGCCATTCTGCCACTTCCAAAGAAGCCATTCTGTGGTGACCAGACTAGGATTGGGACAACGAAGTGCAGCCTGCAATGGCACGGCACTTACTTAAATAATGATAAAATCAACCCATGTGCAAACTTCTGGGTATATTTTTAGCAACACGATTTCATCGCAGCACCCAGCATCACTATCGCAGCGATTTTATTGCAGCCATTAATACTTAAGGACTATGTGCATCTGTACATGAAAACCAGCCATTGTCGTTAAAAACTACCGAAACCATCGTGTTCAGCGCAACGTGTTATATACGAAAATGTGGCAAATTTTGATTCTAACTTTTTTTTTAAATTTTGATTTAACACGTTCGCCATACGTGCACTTTCGCGTACGTGGGACCCGTGCTCGACCGGTCGGGCACGTGGTCCCACGCGGCAGCAATTTTCCCTTCCCATATAAAAACCAAGATTTTTTTCGTCGGAGCCATCTTTTCTTTCGTAGTTCTCGAGGGTTCGTTCCCTTCCTGTTGCCTACTGATTTGTCGTTTTAAGAATTTTTTGAAGTTTATTGTTTTTCTACCTGTTCTAGTACAAAAAATGCAGTGAAAAAGTCTTAGAAGAGGTCTGATTTGCCCACTGCGCGTGTGATACTCTATTATCTCTGTTACTACGCTACTGCTAAAGAATTAGCTAACTGTGGACATTTCATAAAGATATGACTCAAAATGAGTAGTGCACGCGGTCGCGAACGTGTCAAAAAGGTTTCTATCCATTTTTAATCATGTCCAGACATGCTAACTTCTTATTGACTGACCGAAAGTGGTTTACACCTCAGTTGGGATGAATGAGATTGCACTGTGACCACAAGATATTATAAAAGGAAGGAGACGGGTAGGATGCCATTAGAACGAAGACGGACGGGGAGTGGCACGGATATAGGTGCGCTGAGAAGGAGGGGAATGGTGCGCCTGCGCTCACTAGTGGGAGAAGTGTCACAAGCGGGTCCACAGCTGCGGAAATGACGTGCCGGCGCTCAGTTGTGGAGAAGATGCCGCTGGACAGGTCCTCAAGCGCGGGGGAGGTGCCCCTGCGTTTAGTAGTGAGGAAGTGTCAAGAACTTGTCCACAACTGCGAAAGTGGTGCGCCGCCAGTCACCAGTGGGGACGATTCCGCTAGAGAGGTCCACGATTGCGAGAGAAGTGCGTCGGCGTTCAGTAGTGAGGAAGATGTTGCTGGACGGGTCCACATTGCGAAAATGCATACACGGATGCACACACATCAACTGCCACCTAATAAGAATTAAGATGAGTTGATCGTGAATGATCGGCGAAAGGCGTGAAATAGAGATCGATCATGTGTTAGTGAGATGGAAATGGCTGAGCATTGTGAGGCGTGTCAAAGCTGTACACAACAAAGATGTGATATGGCATCGACCTCTTCTGGAAGGTATTAAAATTTCCGGTCTATCGGAAATGAAGGCTACGCCTAAGGTAAGGTTAGTGAACCAGACAGGGAGTCGTCTTCTTGACGCGGTCCTCAAGCAGTCTTCAGGATTAAAGCGAACCAGTCAGCGCTACCGCTGACGTGATTCAACAGATGAACAAGCTTCGATATTTGAAATAGCGTATTGGCTGAAGCGTAATTTTTAGGTATAGAAGTGAGAGGAAGGAATGGCTGCGCTTTGAATAAAGTTAGGGGAGACAGGAATCTTATGTGACAGGCGATGCTCATATGTCCACGAGTGCATCGCACTGTAAAAAGACTGCTGATTTACACAAGTGAATGTTGGCCACTAAATGATGTTCAGGAAACGAAATCGAATCACAAGAAGAAATAAATACTTAGGTGGTGTTGCGCGAGGTAACACATCCACGTAAGGCGTGAAATGATTAGACGTGAAGCAGGATGCAAGATACATTAGTTCAAGGAAGGATGAGCTCACAGCATTTGTAATTCTATGGACATCCTTTGAGAAGATCCACGGGTTTCCTCCACATCAAGCATTCATCAAGTAAGTGGTCACCAAAGAATGTTGAAGGAAAGTTTGGAGGAATCAGAAAGGGCACCTGATTATGAAGCAAGAGGCTCAGGATCCCGCCACTCCTCAAAGATGAACCAGCGAAGAGGACACCGTAAGTGTGAGACAAATGCTGTGGAGAGGAAAAAGAACATCCACGAGGCTGGCCTTACGGCGAGTAACGCTCCATACCTTCTGTGTGGGTTTTGTTACTGGCTGCCTTCTTGGAGGCAACAAAACCCATCCCACTTGTAGCCCCGCCATTCCTTTCCGCCAACGTTCCGCCTCATGAAGAAGCAAAAATCCGGCGCGGAAGAAATTTATTATTCTGCCCTATGTGTTACCTTCCAAGTCAATTGTACCGCGCTATCTTCTGATGTCTGTACCCTCACCGCTTTCTCCATGCTTATCTACCATGTGATCTAAAACCATTTTATACAGTTTTACCTCGCAAATGATCGTCCAACATTTTTTCTACGACATTCGATGTTTCTGTCCTGTTTTCTGCTTTATTCGAATGTTGCGTTCTTCTCGAATGATAATGTGTGATGATTGATCAGGATTTTTCAATCATTTGAACATGAGCATTGAGGTGGTTTCTGCAATAATATCAGTTTCCATACAGACTTCTCTTCTTTTAATCACGATTGTCGTCCTAGTGGAGAAACAATAGGTACAGTTCCGGCCAAATTTATATAGCATTCTCAATTTTCCTTCATAACTTGTGCTATCCTGAAGCTTAGTATTTCAAAGTTTTATGAGGGCTGCAGAATGTTGGCGAAATGTTAAAATCTAGGCGAATTTTCGTAGGAAAGAAATTATAAATGAGGCTCAAAGTAAGTGATTTGGTGTTATCCGAAAATTTCCACGTAGTGTTTTTTGTGATAGTCGAAATCTGACCACAGGCAAATGTTTTATAGTAGATGGATTCACATCTAGTAGAATGTGTGCGTTCACTGTTCAATGATTGCAGTATGCCAAGCCCACTTGTGGTCAATTCAACAGTAACCTCCCATAAATGTCATAGCCAGCCTAGCTAATTCTTTCTTCTCCAATTTGAGGTCACTCTGACCTAATTCTTGGTATCAAGCTGAACATGTTATATTATTGCAATCCGGGGCACTTCCGAACACTCCAACTATTACAGGTGTTCCCGAGGCACACAATAGTGCATACCACACGAAAATAGCTTTGGATTAATTCTTGCTTCACGGAAGTTGCTCTAAGCTCTTGTGAAAAGTAAAGATATGTTAAGACTCCAAGAACATTGGTATGTACATGTCTCCTCATGTCGCTCTCAGTTAGATGAAGTTGGAAGATCTGAATTGAGCGGTACCAACTACTACCACTTCGTTGTTGCACACATGAGATTTGAGGTTCATCAGCGGGTTTCATTGTCTGACATCCCGTTCAGCCTATCGCATTAGATTCGGACAGAATTGGCCGATTTTTGCGAGACGATAATTCGCTGCTAGGTTTCATTGTGAACTTCCCTGGTGTCTATGAGATCTTATCCGATTGAATTCGTAGAGACCTGAATATCGCTCTTTGTTCTGATATTGTGGAGATCCTTACACATATTTATACTCCACGAACTCCTGCTCCTCTTGCTCAAGCAATAAAAAATCCACAGTTCATTTCGAGTGATGTTCATTATCGGGTGCATCGCGAACATCTGCATTATTTGTAGAGTTTGGAAGAGTCCCTGATCTCAATACGACCGAGATTAAACTTGATGCCAAGAAACACGGGAGACAGCACTGACCTAGTATTGGGGAAGAAAGATAGGATGACTGAAACACATATGTGATGTTACTGTTACTAGATGTGAAACCATTCTACTAAAAACATTCATTCAATGTTAAATTTCGTCTACAAAAGCCATCATCCCACATCCTATGGGCGTTCATAGATATCCCCAAATCACAGATTTTAGCCCATATTGATAGAAAAGTTTTCACTCAAGAAAATTCGCCCACAAGATGATTGGACTTTGAGATTATTCCATCACTTTTGAGCTTCTACAACTCTCATGAAAATTTGAAGCTCAAAGCTTCAGTATAGCAGAAGTTGTGAAGCATAGTTGAAAAGGCTATATAATTTTGCCGGCACTGTAGCTCTTCAAACCTGAACTCTTTGGCTCTCATCATCACTGTTGTAAAATCTTCAGACTCCTGGTAAATTTTCAACTTAACGGATACTTCACTTTAATCAAACTCACTCGAACTAAATACATTGATAGCCCAACTTTGGCTACCTATCTCGAAAGTTTTTGCGTTTCGAAAGTATTAGTGCTTAGAGATGGAACCATATGAACGGTGGTGGTAGTAAATTGGTCGAAACCGTGATGGGAACCTCGGAGTAACCTCTCTGTTTCACATTGAGATCGTGAACTGACCTCGATGTGACCAAGCTGAGACCGCAAGGTGTCTGACTTTTATTGAACAAATCAAGTACTTCCAGGAGATTTGCGTTCGAACCTGCGAGCGTTTGGGTCAAATACCGCCTATATCGCACTAAGCCGTCTGCTCCTCATCGGCATTGGGTTGTTTTGCGCTATATAAAACTTACTGAATTCATCAAAACGTCAACATTGGCTTTAGGCACTAGACTATCCACTCCATAGAGGCAACCTGGGGATGGTGGCATATCTTTGTCAGCATAGTCGGTATGCTCTTCTACTGAAGTTTCTCTAACGCTAAGTTAGCCCAACCAACTCAACATCTTGATGTCACTTGTCCTCGAAGAGGGTAAAACGGCAGCAGTGCACAACCGCAGGTCTCATGAAAAATTAAGAGGATTTTGGATTGTCCTCTGACTAAATCCATGCAACAATCAATTACTCGAAACCAGCCCCGAACTTGGGTAACTGAACCGAAACTGTGACTCGCAATCGACTTATTGGTTGCCCTGCACTTCACGCTTAGAATCAAATGCCACGCCTGTGACCGCCTATAACCCAGGCGTTGCTGAACCGGACAATAGCTTGCTTACATCGGTGAACCTATGGCAGAGGAAAAAGTCCAAGAACTATGACGAAACCAAGATTTGGGTGAGCCTCCATTTCGGGTCGCGGCGCTGCGACATCCCAAAAGGTAGCGATCACTCTCTTTGTGGAAGATGTCAGAGGTTCAACAATACTATAATAACACTGAGTAAAGCTTGGAATGAGCTGTTGTGGTTTTGTTTATGAAAAAAATATATATCCTGCAGAAAAGCGCATTCCCAATTTGGCGCCCTCATATACGGTAGAGAAACAGAGTAACCTATATAGTCATTCTTGGACAGACCAGTCTCTAGGGAATTAAGATGCTTTTGAAAGGCGTTCAGAATCCCGATGGATACTCAAGTGATGACTTGGGGAAAAATTTAAGGATCTATATAATGCCGAGCTACTTAGAAATAGCTCATGCAGAGTGATATGAATCCAGAGAGAAATGATACAAGGAGGCTTTCGCCACCGCAGATAAGAGCTACCACAGATATAAATGTATGCATCATTTCTGATATAGCTCGTATTCCAGACGGCGCTTATCATTGACATGTCTGGAGACGCATAGAATGCAATAAATGACTGTAAACTACATTTGCTGAAACGGCGAGATAACGTCCTGCTCGTCTGTGGCGGAATTCAGGAAAATTTAAATCAACTTGTTTAGGAGTTAGGGGGATTCAAGGAATTCTACCGAATTTATTTAGCACTGACATCGACGAGGAACCGCAAGACCTATTGCTGGTAGTCCATTGCTTCCGGAAAGGATGTCGTATGCCAATGGAGTAGGCTTGGATGCAAACAAGAAAAAAGTGCTTCTCTAGCGTTTGGAGGAAAATTCACACTGACCAAACAAAGTCATTCCCAGAATAATTCTTGGAACGATTAAGCTTCAGAAAATCTAGGCATTTTCGAAAAGCGTTTGAGATTTTCCAGTACTCCCCAGTTATGATTTGTAGGGAAATTCCAAAATCGAGGGTAGTTAAACTTCTTTGCCCTCGAACTCGGTAGTTAGAAAAATATATTGCACGGTTTTGTTGAGAACCGAAAAAGGTGTGCGCGCTGGAAGCTGATCAAATAAATCTTGAACTGAGTTCTTAACTTGTGCTTGAATCAAAGTCGTCTTCACCTGAGTTCAACTTCAACTTCCCTCGATTTTGGAATCTCCTTGCGAATCATCACCGGGGAGTAGTGGAAAATCTCAAACGCTTTTCGAAAGTACCTTAATTTTCTGAAGCTTAGTCATTCAAAAAATTATTCTGGAAATGACTTTGTTCAACCAGTGTAAATTTTTCTCCCAAACACTTCAGAAGCACCTTTTCTTATTTGTAATAGCCAGGGTTCCTTTGTAAACTGCACGCGATATTCGCAAAAAAAATCAATGCTTAAAAAATTCTTAGGTCCACTTCTCGCACAGCACCAACTGGAAAGTAAGAAATATGGAAAGGAAAATAAAACAAAAAAAATATAGAACAGAATTGATGTATCTAAAGCCTTCACCGCACACTACTCGTAATACCTGTTATCTGAGCTCCCAGATTACTTTCTGACGGTTTCTCGCCTTCACGGAGCAAGACAGAGGAAGTTGCTTTGTGAGGTGCGTGTGACAGCGAACTTTGAAAATGCGATGATCAGTTCTCGCATGGTCCTAGTCGAGACTAGAGGCCGAATCCCGGCGTGGCCGTAGCCAAGCACCTTTGGCCGGCCGGATTTGGGCGCCCACACGCCCTTTAGCCGCGCAAATTTGGCCGTTAATTCCGGCGCCACTTCGTTTCCACGGCCACGCTCCGCGGCCGCTCGCGTGTTTTTGGCATCAAATGTTACTGTTCCACGCTTGCATCGAGTGTGCTTTCTTCGTTCGCGTTGTCATTTTCTCGCCTTCTCTTGACGTTGCGCATTCTTTCGCGGTCTCTTTGCTTATCTTTGTTCATGTGAACATATCTATCTTTTTCAGGATGCCCGACTCCATCGTTAAGGGACGACGTGTGCGCTACAAATCGGCCAGTTTCCCAGATGTATTAAATAGACAACTCATGCGCTGGCTTGTGGACAATTATGAGGAATACCAAGGCTTGTCCGACAAGAATAAGTCATTTCATTATTTCAGCTTGTTGCTTTATTCATTGAATGTCGGTTTTTCTTTTAATTTCCTACAATTTTTGTTTTAATATGTTAGTGCTTTCAACAAAACAAAAAAAAACACACCCTTTATGAGTATAGTTTAGTTGTTTCGATTTCACTTCAAAAGGTTCATGTTTTTTTTCTCAGCGTACCGCGCGGAAAGAGGAAGCGTGGAGGAGAATTCGCAGCGTGAGTAGTCTGAAAGAATTTCCGCCTCAGACATTCACGGAGGACAGCATAGCGTACAACGATCATGCCGGAGTGGCAAAGGAACAGATAGGAATCGTATTTTCGTGTTCCGGTCTCGAAGGTTTTCGAATGTGTATTCACGTTGAAGTTTTTTTTTCAACCGATATATTGTTGCCTTGTCTTTTATGTTGATGATTCTTTCCTTCCCTACGGTTACTTATGCTGAGGATTCTACAGTGAGAAATAAAGCAGGTGAGAAACCCCTTCAACTCGAGTGGAATTTATCAACAATGCACACATATACCACACCTTCAATTTTTGTTAAGAGCTCAGGTTTCCAAAAGAGACTTAGTTATGTCAATTTTCATTCAGATGATTCTCGTAAAACTCTGTTATATGGTAGAAAGTATGAAAAATATCACATTTGGCTGCCTTCCGAAACGCGGCCAAATGTGGCCGTTTTCCGTGGCGGTTAACGGCTGGCTACATGACGCCGGAATTACGTTTTCCAAAATGTGCCTTGGCCCTGTCTCCTTCTGGCCATTCGGTTATGGAAATGTCGCGCCGGGACTTGTCCTTAGCACTCTATCAAAAAGATGATAAGGTAGCAAAATTAATGGAACTACCAGTGCGGGAATTACCTCGAATATTCGTTATCTGGAACTTGTTCCCCAAAAGGCAAGACTTCTTTTAAGAACATTGATTATTTCGAATGTAGCAGGGTTTGCTGGTGAACTACTACCTAGCTATGGAATATTTACGAGAAACCGATTATGAATTGTTTCCATACATTTTGTTTTATTGTTTTTCTTTTGTTATACTAGTTGCTTGATGTTAAAAATGACCTGTCAAATCAGTTGAAATGTAGGTTTGAAACTCAAAATATTAGATGTGAAGATTGTCTTGGTTCACGCCAAGACTCGCGCTTTCTTTTTCTTTTGTTTCGCGTACAGATATTGATTCAGTGGTTTTGTCAATGTATTTCCAAGGGTTTACTGTGCTCACACCTTTATTCATGTTCAGCATGTCAGACAACCCCAATGAACATCGTTCCACCACGCCGGAACGAAACGCGTGAAAGATCGACAAAATTAATGAATCGATAATAGTCGTGCACAAACTCTGGTAAGTGTGCAACACAAACGCAGCTCGAACGGCTGATGGTTCGAGTTGAAACCCTAGCAACAACTTCTCCCAGTTGCTGCCATCCTCCCCTCAATTTCTGCCATCCAACGGTAATTGCTGCTGAAGGGACAGAAGCTTGAGCAGCAGTCGAGAAGAGGATGACAGCGATTGGGAACAGTTGCTGCAACGGTTTCCACTCGAACCGTTACGTCGATTGGGCTGCGTTCTTGCTGCATGGTTATCAGAGGAGGGATATGTAGTAGGTGCGAATATCCTGGTTCCCGCTTGAGTTTTTGAAGCATAAATGATTCTTCATCTTTCTATGTTCGGCAATGTGCTTATAACTGCAAGTGAGAATCGAGATTCACAAAAAAGACAGTATTAAGATCATCTTATTTTTAAAATACTCTATTAAAATGTTTTGAATAGTCGGGTTCTGCAGGAGGCTGGTTTCGCAAACACGCAACGTATAGTCCATTCAACCGGTAGTGAGTACTGGTAAAAGGATCATTGGTCAATTATTCGATAACGGCTATGCAAGACGGTTATCATATTCGTGGCCATGTGGTAAAAAAAAACCCCTTGTGGGTACGTTTCCGCCGCACCTGCAGCACAACTTGAGAACAACCAATAAAATCAATAAATCAATAACCACGCCCTGCAAAGTGGCCTCTGATTCGAGATAAGCGTGGTGGATTACCCCAGTATGCCTATTTCGATCCGGATTGGGGATAAACTGAGGAAAATCGATAAAATCGATCTACAAATCGATATCCGGATCGATACTATCCGGTGAACGGTGTCTTGGCCCTCCACCCTATTCGGATGGTGTCCCATATTTCTGAGCCACCTTCTTCGCCACCCTGCTTACAGATGCATCCCTATCGTTTGAATTTAGCGCCCACGCGCGCCGTCCAGATTTTTGAAGAAAAAAGTGTCGTAAGCGTTTCTACGTTTCATATATAGATTCTATGTGTTTCTCGTTACTCTGGCCAGTGATCGTTGAAGACATGTCTACTGAGGTTTTCCGATAGACTGAGCAGGAATATGATTACTATTTTGAACGCCTTATCGATTGTTTGCTCGCCTCTGCACATGGACAGATGAGAATATGTACACTGGGGCATTCGAACACACCACATATACAGCCAAACCCAAATATGGCGAATACATAGTTGCCACGCCTGCAGCATCACTTGTGAAAAATCAATAAATCAATAACCACTCGGCGTAGGGTGGCTGTTAGATTCGCGATCAGCGTGGTGAAAAACCCCTGTAGATGCGGCTTCGCCATGCCTGCAACACAATAAAATCAGTAAATCAATAATCCCGCGGTGCAAAATGGCCCTCAGATTCGGGATCAGCGTGGTGAAAAACCCCTGTGGGTACGATTCCAATAAACTTCCAGCACAAATTGTGAAAGATCAATAAAATCAATAAATCAATAACCCGCGGTGCAAAATGGCTCTCAGATTCGGGATCAGCGTGGTGAAAAACCCCTGTGGGTGCGGTTCCAATAAACTTCCAGCACAAATTGTGAAAAATCAATAAAATCAATAAATCAATAACCCCGCGGTGCAAAGTGGCCCTCAGATTCGTGATCAGCGTGGTGGATTACCCTAGTTTGCCCGTTTCGATTTGGATTGGAGTTAAACTGAGGAAAATCGATAAAATCGATCGACAAGTCGATATCCGTATCGATACTGTCTAATGAGTAGTGTCCTAGGCCCTCCGCCCTATTCGGATGGTGTCCCATGTTTCCAAGGCCCCTCCTTCACCACCTTGCTCACAGATGCATTCCTATCGTTTGAATTTGGCGCCACGCGCGCTGTCCAGATTTTTGAAAAAAAAAGTGTCGTAAGCGTTTCTATGTTTTATATATAGATTGGCGCTGGAAACCATTCGTGGACCAGTTCTCGCACGGCTAGGACATCTATTTGTTGCCCAAAATCTAAAACATTTAACTTCGCAATGCTTCTGCCTCATAAGTTGAATATTTTCACATTTATGGTGCATCGGAATCAGGTCGTATACCAGAAGATACGTATTGATCTTCGCTATCCGACGATCGATACATATCATTTGCTATTGGACCGGATCGGACTCCGATGAACTGTAAATGTAGCTAAAGGCCTGAAAGTGATGCAACTCGACTCACAATTCGAACCATCAAACGTCTCGACCACTTATGCCTAATATATCGACACTCGTCCAAGCGCACAGAAGAAGATACTTAAGAACAACCCTACAGCCCGCCGAGTTGACGGAACAATGTCCGCGCGTTGCTGCCCACACCCTCTGCAGAACAATGAGTGTCACCCTGCACCCTAGATGGTTGTCAGGTGAGGGATCATATCCGTATCTGCAGATCCTAGAAGGAGACAAACGGCAAACAAAATTATCACGAGTTCACTTAATATAACATGCCCGGGTTCAATGATCCGCGAACATGGAAGTTCTATTTATGGTGTTTCTGAGCACTCAAGATTCCACAACTTTGTCCAAATGTTCCTCCTTCAAATCCATTTTTTTTCCGGAATTTGGACTGACTGAAAATTTCGGATAAAATTCCAGAGGTATTCTATAGAGATCTACTCGAAATGGCCCTCTAGTGATTTCGAGTAGAAACCGACTACATCCTAGAGACTTCCTGGTTTCTGGACTTTTGGAAGTAGAATTCTACGGAAAAGTGTCGATTTCTACTCGAAAAGTGTACTCCCTCCATTTTTACTCGAAATTATTCGGTTTCTACTCGAACGTTTTTCACCTAAAGTGCTATGAGATAAAGAGAGGAAGAGATAACGCATGGTACGATGCAAGAAGACATTTGGCATTGGAGACGTGAATTATTACTACTACGAGAAAATTCTAAATTCTGATTTTGGCTCCTAGCCTAGATAACACTTATCAGTGACATACCGGAGATCATATGGCCTATCATAAATGACTCCTACATTACAATACGTCTGTCAGAAGTGTCCACTTTGGAAGCAGCAGAGCAAAACTACGCGATACATCAGTGTCCGTAGTAATCCCCCCGTCAGCCCAGCCGAGCTCGGTTGGCTGGCATCCCA
>KN727663.1:0-24870 GCA_000816745.1 Ancylostoma duodenale | reverse complement strand
AGAGTTGAAAGAGAGGCTGTTAACAAACGCCGCATTTTGCTGAAAATTTGTGTGTGTTGACTCAGTTGCAATGATTTGTTCCTTGGAGACTGTTTTTTAAAGGTTTTAGTGGATGACATTTAAACTAATTTTCAGTGCAACGCAGAAAACTCGAAACAGCGGATTTTCACGAATGGAAAAGAAGAAAGGGAAAACTAATTTTAAGAGAAATCTAGTTATTTTATCGCCATCAAATGTAGGTAGGCTGCTCCTGTGAAAATGAAAAAAAAAATAACAGCCAGAAATTGAAGATACCAGTGAAAATGAAGAATGTATAGGCTTGCTTTCACGACAGAATCCAGAAAAACTTTGGGTACAAATAGAAAGTTATGGAAAATGTGCTGCTAAAGCATTACTTACCTAGTTGGGACGCTCATAAAGCACACAGTTCCTGAATGATCGAAACCACGACGTCCAGCACGACCACTCATTTGACGGAACAAAAGAGGTGTGAGGAATGGAGTGTCAACACCGAATAATACTGTCTTACAAGGCATGTTCACACTGAAAATATTGATGTTCACATCAGAAAGGAAGAAGACCTGGAGAACGATTTCATCACGCGCAATTTCAATGCACGTATGCTCACTCCCCTTTAGAAATTACCCTCATTATGAGCATCCCCATCAAAATGTCTGATTTCAAGCATTTCCCAACACAACATACCCAAGAGCTAGAGTTGACGTCGTGAAGATAATGGCCAAGTGCCCCGCTCTGTACAACACTTCAACAGCACCCTTCTCGGCGTTGTTCAGCGCTCCGTGATGGTAACCAATGCCACGTTCGAACAGCCGTAGAAGAGTTCTGAAACAATACGAACGTCCTTTACCTGAAGAAGAGTAGGTTCATTTCCAAGTGCTTTATGCTTTCTTTAGGTCTTTTCAACGCCAAAAGAAAAAAGTTCAATTCCAGTGATTTTACGCCAGCGCTCCCACACCCCGCTAAACCGCACCTTGTACTTTCGCGTCCTTTTGAACCCTTCTTCATTCTTTCAATCATTTTGTCGTAAATGTCCTGATCACCACCGCCTCGTCCTCGTAGTCGGAACCTGTTTAAAAAAAGCCAGAATGTAAATATTTGCATAAAAGTTGACAGAAGTTTACGGTGGTGACACGTACTTTGCAAGAACCTGCTTCAGCCTTGCACGCTGAGCTGCGAATGGGTCAGCATCGTCCACTTCCTGAGGTTCGTCCTCTTCCTCGTTCTTTTCACCCTTCTTCTTATCAGCCATATCACGTTTCCTCTTCGCTATTTTGGAATACTTCTGAAAAGTTAAAACTTAGCAATGCCCCTGTTGCGTCCTGCTGAAAACTTACGTCTTCATCCTTGATGGCATATTTCGTCTTGAACTCAGCGCTATTCATGAACTCCTAGAAACAAAAAGCGATTATGATGTAAATAAAAGTTAAAATCCCATCAAAGCCTAGGTACCGTTTCTCTGGCCTCAAGTTCTTCACAAAGTCGGAGAGCAAGTGATTCGCAGACATTCCTGTCATCATTGAAACACATCGCCGGGAGCATATTTTTCTCCTTCATCTCATCAACTAGCCGCACAATGTTGTCCAGTGCAAGCTTTTCCTGAAAAAAAAAACATTGAAACAGAGAATGAATCCAAAGCTCTCAACGCTTAGGTATTCAAACAGCACCTTATTGAACGGTACCGCGCGATGTTGCAACTGCTCATCGATAGGCTTCGCTAAAATGTTCAGGACCTGAAAACACTTTTACGAATAGGATGTTATTGCAAAAATGGAGAATCCACCACGAATGCCAACCAACCTTTCTCATTTTCTCCTCATCTTCAGCTAACCACAACAGCAATCTTTGTTTCAAACCATTCTCAAGTTTACGCAGAGCAGCACGTGACAACCACAGCGGTTCAGCCATTTTATAACCATAATAGCGACAAGGCTCAAACTCTTCCCTGGAAATTTAACGCTAAAACAATGAATTTCGGCAAACAACATGTACATACTTTGTCTTCTCATCAACAGCAGCCATTGTGGTATAAAGCTGCAAGACTTGTCGCGCGGTAAGCTGCTGATCATCAGGAATGCCAAACATCCTAATCTTTTCTGGCATAAACACGCCATACGGCATGAATGGCTCAATAATGTCGCCCTCGATGGTATCTGACGACGCCGATGAAGAGTCACCGAGGTCTGAAATATGAACGTTCCCTCAGAAATCGTTTGAATTTTGCGGAATGCTCAAAGAAAAGTTTGAATACCATTGAGATTTGCTTCAATGGGTTGTGGCTTCGCTACACGCATGATTGATAATTCCAACTCGGAATACCGTTCGTGGTGAACGATGAGGTCAACCTAAATAACTGCACGTCAAAACTGTTTCCCTAGTTCTCCAATACCTATGCATCAAAGCATTCTCTCGAAGGTGGTGCTCACAACTAACACCGTATCGCCTTGAAAAGCGAAAAAAAAATTCAAGAGAACGATCGACGTCTGACATTGAAGCATGAAATTTATGAAAATCAAGATATACAATGCCTTACCTTACGCTTCTTGTCAGTCTTGCTCTGTTCAGCGTTGTCAAGCCACGCGTGCAACTTTGCTGCGTTACCAATTGTAGCCGAAAGAGCAAGGAATGGGCATTGGATCAAGAGCAGCAGATGTTCCCAAATATGGGCTTCAGGGGAGGCACTTAAAGGAGAAATAAAGTATTTCGTCCAAAAATATCTGCTTCAATCCAAAATACATTCCATACTCACCCGATAGAGTGGACCTCATCAAACACTACGTATTTGATATGAGATACGAATTCTTGGACCTTTGGATTAGTAGAAAGCATAAGAGCCTCAAGCGATTCTGGCACTGTCACTAAGACCTAAACCAGTGACTTTTGTATATCAAAGATAATAATGCTGACAGCTAGAGCACTGAACGAAAGTATTACTCAAAAATTCTTGAACAATTGAAATATGAGCTGCTACAGGGGTTCTATCGTTATTGTCTCGTTGACCAAAATTACACAAACCTGACACTGAAGAGGGTTGAGAGCATGCTCAGGATTTAGTGTTCCGAACAGTGATTTTCCTCTTGTCATTGACTTATTCCGGAATCTAGCGTATACTGAACCGCAAACCTAAGAATGGAGAAATTTAAATGCAGATAATGGATAAGCAGAACCAGACGAGATTCAGCCGCACAGATAAGTGAAAAAAAAGACCGAAAACGTTGGTTAGGTGACAAGTGCCCAAGTAAAAACAACTAACACCAAATTATTACATTCTATCTATGTCACTTTTAAGTTCAGCTCTACACCCACCTGGTTGACAAGGGCTTTTGAAGGCGACACGTACACCACAACATCGTCATCACTTTGACGTAAGACCTTCTCGATACAGTAGTACGAAACGAAGGTCTTACCAGCTGATGTGGGTGCAACAATGATTGCCGAGTTACCTAAAAAGGAAAGATTGCCGAGTTACCTTGAAATGAAATCGACTAGAATAATCCAGGTGGGTAGGAGGACACGGTGACTGCTAGACATACCGCGATCGACAGAGTCCAACATTCTCCTCTGCCATGCATCTGGAGCAAAACCGGTGACACGGTCATCTTTTCTCGGATCCGACTGGATATCGATCAACTCTCCACCATACTCCAGCTGGTAGTAAACCATATTCATTCCTAGGTCCAGCCTCTTCATCTTCGCTTCAGCCGATGCCTTCATGCCGGGTGGCACTTCAAAGCCCAACGACGCCCACAGATCCACGACCTGTTCTCTTTGCTTTGAATCTAGATGCTGCCAATGTGTAACGAAGCAGTCTTTCAATCTGCCCACAAAAGTGACTGTTTGCACACGCCTGTAAAACGCAATGAATGACCATTTCAAGGGAAAATCCAACCAGTTCTCAAGGACAGGAGTGGAGTCCATTGAAAATCATTGAAAATTGACCTAGCTTCCAAATTCTCTGGTCCGGTAAGACGTGTCAACAGGTCGCGCCCTTCCCTAATCAAAATTTCGAAGGCACACAGTGCTCTGGACTCCGGCAGCTCTAGCGAAGAATAGGAGCGTTCCAGGAATTGGATTGCCTAGAGAAATAATAAATAGTGTGAGCTCCTAAAAAGAAAGTGACCAAAATAGGATAAAATAGTGGTAAACTATAGAGAAAATTACTATCTGTGAACAGCGACAGCCTTTGTAATGGAACGGGATTGAAGAAACAATAGAATCCTCACGTTTTTCCCTTGTTGCATTGCGAATTTGATCTTATTCTTCTCGCCTTCAATAAGCTTGACATCCTTCGCCTTCTTGTTCGCCTCAAGAATCAAGTCCTTTTTGGATTTTGGTGGTTCTTTACCGCCCTTCTTTCCACCACCACCACCTAAACAAAGGGCCAAACAAATTAGAGCCAGGTCATTCATAACAAACCGAGAAAAGCTCGTTCAAGACTAACCTTTCTGTCCAGCCCATGCCTTGCCTCCCTTTTTAGTGGCATTGTCAACCTTCGCATCCTCAGCTATTGCATGTCCCTTGGGAATTCGGGAGAAATCCACAAGGAGGTTCGTTCCTCGTCCTTCGAGGGAATGAGCGAACATTTCGTACCTAAGAAGTTTGAACAATGAAAAAAAAAACTATAGATGAAATTACTAAACATTTTATAAAAGATAGAGCAATGACAAACCATCTGCTCATCTGTTGCCGAGACTTGTTGGCTCTCTTCTTCTGCCACTCATCCGTTATAACTTCAGCTTTTTTCGTGAAATCTTCTTCGATTGGCCTTAGCTTCCACGACAACTTTTCTTGGAAGTAAGCAACGTAATCTGTAAGTAGGAAGCTGTCAACATCACATCTTAACGATGAAAAGATGATTTTTCAACCGCTTCTTTACAGCAGATGGGAGGGTGGGAAGAACCACAAGCGAAAATGAAATCAGACGTCATCATGCCATGCCTCTACTACTCTTGGATTGACTCAACAACCAAGAATTCTGCCCTAATCCGGGGAAATCAACCGTTACTTCTGACTGTCAATTGCTAAGAAGCGCTATTTGACCACTAGCTGTCAGCAAAGAGTCAACGTGCGCCTCATTATAAGACACCAGAGCGAATAAAATTTAAAAGCAGTGATCCTACCTTGCTGCCGACCATCCTCTACAATCTTTTCTGAGTGCGCAGTTTTCAGTTCAGGAATGTACTTGTCCAGCAGTGGTGATTTTGCAGTGTAGAGAATCGGCAGAGAAGCCAGTGGATTTGGAGCCTATAAGCAACAAAGTTCGGTGAATTTAGATCAAAGAAAGCAGAGCAAATATAAAGTGAACCAGGAAGAGGAGACATCCTCTGATTATGCCAAACATAGTCACCTCTGTTATGGGATCGAACAGTTTCTCCGCAGTATCAGTGGGGATAGGTTTAGTTAGCTTTGCAGCGGTATGCAATCGTGCAAAATCTTCCTGCCCGCGATATGGCAACACCTGAAGGGTAACATCAAAGGAAAGAATAGAGTCACAAAAACTAAAACACCTACAGGATCGTTAGCACATATGTAGTCAAAACATCCAATGACCATCCGACCATCCCAGAAGTCCGAAAGCGAAAACTTTACGGTCTGAAACTGAACAGCGAAATGCACAGCAATGCAATTGTTTTAAAAGCAGAGCATGACCGTATAATAAGAGGTAAACCGAAAAGTTGGCTAACCGAGAAGTTCAGTTTCTCTAAATACGACGTCGCTGTTGTGAGCAGAAGACGTCTATCCTTGATTACATCCAATCCTCGCTTAGCTCCCTCTTTCTCTGGGAGATAAATGCGCCTTGGTCCACGTTTGTTAGTAACGAGAGTGGACAGAATTACGGCACAACATAGCGACTCAAAATGTTCAGATGGTGAACCACTGAAAAAAAAGAAATAGCCAATAAAAACGTTTCCAAGTAAAGAGGTCTAAAATTCTTGGAGTATTTCCTTTGACAAAAAAAGGCACCTCTTCTTTGCCTCGAGGATGATTTGTGCCCAAAGATCACCCACGGATTTTATAGCGGATGCATCTTGTGATGGCGATTTGCTCATTTTCAGCAACATGCCTGCAAAGGAAGGTTATACAAAGAGTTCGATTACAGCTGTTGAAGGGTTTCGTCTTCCAACTACTCACTGTTGCATTCCCAATGGGCTGCCGCAAAGCTCTCCCAATTGTATTTCACACACAGGCGTGGATTTATGTAGTAGGCGAAGACTGATGAGAAGTTCACAACAACCGATGTTAGTAGCACCACCGGAACTGCTTGTGACAAAGCGTCGAGCACTGAAAACTCAGACTTAGCAAAGGAATTTAACGCATTTTTTATGCTTAAAAATAAAGAAAAGTGCTTTTTATGGTTGAAGACTTAGACTGAATCGTCCGAGCAAGTAATACACGGGAGACCTAATGGCTCGAGGCCAAAAGAAGGCATAGCTGAGCAAAGTCAAGAAACCCTATACCAATAGTTTCCAGTTGAGGAGTAATGTCCAAGTCTTCCTGCGCACAGGCTTCCTTTGTGACATTATCAGTGGAGATCATCTAAAAATGAATAAAAGCATATCTTAAGAAGTTTTAGAACTTTTTTAACACGTACCAGGAATGAAGGAGTCAAATCATGGAGAAAACGTCCCCAATTTGGGTCAACAGGACTAGAGAAGTAGACCAAATCCTGAAAATGATGACATCGCTGTAACATCTCTAGAAATGTTAGAAGTACTTAAAAGAAACAAACCTTGGAAAATGGACCGGTAGATATATGAGCAATCGCAGTCGCACGGGCGAAAGCGAGCGTAGTGTCACGAGCGAACATCGACGCAAAATCAGTGAACACCACTAGTTTGAATTTTCCACCAAAATTTACAAATTGTTGAAGAAATCTATCAAGCTAAAAATATTTGAATTGAAATCCCTTGCCTAACATGTTTGCTACTACGTGAAGTTACCTGCTTAGTAAGAACAAGTGACTGTCCAGCAAGCGTCCAATCATGATATGAATGTGCAAGACACTCGACGATTAAACTGTCTAACGAAATGACGAAAATCTCTACGTCAGCGAACTCGGATATGATGTTCCGATACACGCACTCGAATTGTGTTATCATCTAAAATACATTCCAATAGGATTTTTTGTTTTTCTAACCGCAACAGAAAAGAAAAGCATTTCCTCTGGATACTGGAAAAAAGGGACCCATCAAATTGGTAATGAATATATTCCTATATCTCATTTTGAAATGATGATGCATATTCATCCGAAGGAATCCTTGTTTTTGAGATTTTACCAGTACCGCAATCCTGATACCCAACCCAAGGAGTGCCATTTCATACCTAACTGAACAAGAACAAAAATGGCCAGAAAGTACACATGTAGTGAGTGCATATGTAGCTGATCTTGTCCCCTTCTCGATCATTCACCGTTACTAAGGAAATCCTTGTTTCTTTTCCTCCGTTAGACGGTACGCTTAGATTCGGCATGTTATGAAAGTTCAGCCGATAACAAATAACGGGAATGGCAATGGCACACTAGCCACCCCTCAAAACTTCCTAAAGTGTGAAACGATCCAGCAGCAACACTCGGTCTCATGTTACGTAGGTTAGCAGACCAGCCAACTAATGTTTTTGGGTCTGCACTATGGAACTTCACTCATTAGACGCTCCAGTGTAAGTGTGACAATGTAAAATCGGTCTGCAACGGTTCTTCCACCGAAATTGAAAAAAAACGCAGATATCTTCGTGAGAAGTAGGGTTGTGGAGTGATGTGTTGCGAAAGGAATGTGCGCCGAAACACTGGGATTGGTCAATTGATTCGAGTAGCCAATCGTTGGGCTTGAACACGTCGAACTTTTCCGGCACAACGCTCCACACCCGGGATGCAGCTACCTCAAGGACCGGTCCTACAAAACTTGACGAACTTTAACCTGAGACAAGCGTGGTGATGTAAAAATTCAATGATATTCCCAGCCAACAGAAGTACGACCACCTCTCCTCTTCCCCATACAAATTGCTAGCACTTGCCATAAAGAACCTCCCCTTGTACACAAAGATTCCAAGTGGTACAAATGCTAGAAAGAACAGCAAGCGGCAAAATCAAGAGAGGAACGAATTCAGTTTATAAATCTTACGATTTTCTTGCAGAGAAAGATTCCACGTCTAAATAAAGCACCATCACACCCTTCGTCTTAAAATTGACTGGCAATGGAAGAAAACCTCGTAACAGCTCCGAGAGAGTCTTTAGAGGAATTTAGTAAAGCTCCTGAAAAGTTACCCACCTTTTTCATGCTTGTAGTTGTATCAAAGTCGAGAACGAGAACCTCGTCAGCGGTCTCCAAGGACTCTTCAGATGCAGCGCTACCAACCGATGCGCTGTCATCGTCGGAGGACTGAAATCATTAATAGGAGAGCCTAGAAAATTACTATCGACCTGAACCAGCTAAGAAAGATATGGGGGATTGAATGCAGGGTTTTCACAACTCCAAAACTCAACGATGTGAGGCTTGAACAGCCATTTTTGCAGCTAATTTCCACCAGAAACTCATCATTCTTTACGAGGAAAAAATGCTGCTAGGGAGAATCCAATGATACTTACGGTGTCAGTGTCCTTGGTGGATCCTGCGACAGAGCTCTCAAGGATAGCGGCCTTCTCGAGACTTTTAGCAATAGACGGCTGACGTGCTCGTGGTAGAATCACTGGTTTCTCCACCACAACAACGTCAGTATCGCTATCTAAACAGCAACTCGATATAAGACTAGTGAAAAAAAAACGCTATGGTATCAATTAATGGAAATTTCTAAGTATTTACAAAGAAACAAAGGAATAACTTGGAGAAATCGTATGGCGTATGGGGTAAAAGCTCATCGGTGAGAAATCCACGACCACCTAAGTAAATAAAGCTCACCACCACTGTCATCCCAGTTGCCTGACATATCCTAAACTGTTTGCCCGTATTGAGACGTTGAATTCACGACCTGAAGGAAAAAAATTAGTTGCCATACAGGCCACAACCTACTACGAAGTTGTACGAGACAGGTGCGCAAACGGTAGCACTGGCCAGTACACCAAACACCGTATAAACAGAAAGGGCAAAGAAAATCGTAACTTGGCGCACTGACGGAGTGACGGCAAACTCGTCCAGCTGGCACTAGGGCAACGTGAGATCTCGTACACTCGGTGAATTTTTGGGAAAAGTATTCGATTACCCTGGGTGCCAATTGGGTAATACTTTCAGGTTTTGAACTAATTTGAAGAGAAATGAGAGGGATTATTCAGATTTTTGATTTCAACGTGGTAATTGAATGCTTCTCGGGAAACTGTTGTCCGTTTGTTGGCAGTGGAGCAGATATTTTGAGTAGAGCATATCAGCACAATGAATTGAAATCATTCGAAATTCAAAGTGAAATAATTAAGTGATGTGAGGGTAAGGGTTGGGTTGTTTTGTGCCATTGAAAAGCAGGTACAAAAGGAACTCTGTGTGGTATAGGTGATCATATGAAGGTAGCGAAAAACAGTCGATTTTCAATGCAGACTAAGTGGGACAGTAATGCCGTCCTAGTGTTGTTTAGGCGCTACTCTTGCGTTTGTTTTTCAGTTTTCTTCATGTCTAGAACTGCTAGAACAAACAAAATGCTAGAAACAGTAGATGGATAAATACTGTCCACATATTTTGCAAGAAAATCAATAGTTTCCTCTACGTTAAGTAGACTTAGCGTAATAAAACCACGCAAACTTCCGACCTAGAGAAGAATTCAAGGATCGAGGCCCGCTCGCACGCGCTACACCACCCGCAACATGTCCCTCTGATTCTCTGCGCATCCACAAATTTTATTGATATATCATTGTCCTCATAATTGCACTGCCATGCTGCTTCCTGGTCTAACCTGTCCAAACACGTTCTAGTGTGTTTCACCGTGGAACATAGTTGTGAAGATATTAGAGCAAGAGAGAACGCGAGAAATAGTGCTGCATTCAGAGAGGCAGAGGAGAAATGCCGATCATGGGCACAAATACTCAAATGTCATCGTTTTTGAAACGGACTATGCGAGGAACGTGCGTACATGCGCGACTTACGCATAACGGCGTTTGAAAAGATATTAGAGCTTCTATTAATACATCGGTATTTTCGCTGATTGCGCCTGATTCGTTCTTTGAAACGAACTGCAGCCCATCTGTGCCAAAACTGAACCAGTTTATGGAGCACTGGCAAGTGCATTTCGATTTTCGAATAGGTTTTATAAGTTTAGTACGCAAGCACTGCATGCGCATCGATTTTTAAAAACAAACCAGTTTTCTGGAACTTCCATACTTGCTTCAGCTTCAGTGCTCCAATGCCAGTTGTGATGACGAAGCTTGTTTTTTCCATAAAAGCTCGTGTTTGGCTTATTCACTGACTTATCTTTCCTTCTCGAGTTCATTTCTGAGGCAAATATTAGCAGAATTCAAGCTAGTCAGGGTTATGTAGTCGTGGCATTGATCGAACTTGCTTCTTGTGCGATGACTCATGTGTCACATGTGCTGTAAAGCATGCTAGTTTTATATTTTGCCGCCGCGTTGGACGGGTTCTTCTTTCTGCTGCTATTCAGTCTCGGCTAAAATTAGCTTGAAACGTACCAGAAATGTATAAAATTCACAAGAAGCTGTAACTCTATGCTTTTTTCCCGTTTTAACTGGAGCTAACTTTTGTTTTACCTCATTTTTTGCTACTTTCTTTTTTAATTGCCTTCAAAAGCCAAGTGACATATTTTGTGACATGAAAATTCATTTACAGTCGCTGTCATTCTGTTTAGATTTTGGCTCCTGCGCTAGCACCGCCTTGCAACCGCAAAGCAACGTGATTTGACCGAGTTCTGATATGTCCTGACACGCATCACATGGCTTCTAACGAGTTAGGACGGAGCAGGACCTTTAGAACCTGTTGGGTCCTGACTTGCAAGCACACATCAGGCTCATTAGAACCAGTGTGTCACCATTATAGTCCGTTTCAAAAACTATGATAGTTGAGTATTTGAGCGTATGAACTGTATTTCTTGCCTGCTTCTCCGAATACGGCACTATTTCTCTCCTTCTCTCTTTCTCTAATATCTTCACAACAATGTCCACCGGTGAAACACACTATACGAAACAGCGTCGCGGCGGTATTTCTTACCATTTGCGAGAAGGTGCCTGCGAAGGAGCGAAAATTGAATCAGAATAATTACGACTGTAACTTCCTCGGAACTTACAGTCATTGTTAGGAATGTCTCACCACCATCACATTTCATTATTTCACAAAATTCATCTGCAATTCTCTCGGAAACTTTTGAAAACTACCACTACTAAGTCGTTCTCCCATCATCATTATTCTTCCAATGTTTTCGCTCCCAATTTCAAGCCTCTCGTGATACTGTCCTGGTTGTCTGGAGATCCACACACCCAACTGATGCCACCTTTCTTTATCTTGATCGATCTTCCCAATTCCTTTCCAAGGTCAGCCGCGTCGCGAGTGGTGCAGCGCGTGCGAGCGGGCCCCAACCGCTGGCGTCTCCTGTAGATGAAGTTTTGTTGAGTCTTTATTTGCTTCCGTCGAATTCTTAGTCTATAGAAAAGGCGGATATTGTTGGAATGGGACTAGATTTCCGACATATCGACTATATACAGGGAACTCCAAACGGTCGCGGACAGGAGAGGAGCAGAGAAGCCAGAGCCACGTGGTGAGCGCTCGTGTCTCTGCCCAAGCGAGCGGCGCCGAGGTCCCGCCCCTGTCCGCGACCGTTTGGAGTTTCCTGTAGTAGAAAATGCAAAAAATCGAGTTGTTCAGTTTACTTGATATCAACAAAGTTAGATCGAACTCAGAGTTCATATTGCTGTACTTATTCTCCAGGCGTTTCCATGTGTATGCTTTACGTGTATAAGAGATGGTCTACTCATGTGTTATAGTTGCGATCACCCTGAATGGTTTTTATTCACAACTGATACTGGCTTTCGTTACACTGATCCTCTACGTGGTCGAAAAGTGTCAGATTCGTAGCAAAACAGTGTCGAAGCGGTGCAGTTTCGTTAATGAGGAGTGCATTGCAGAGACACTCAGGGTGAATGAGTATGAGCACAACTATATATCAATTTATTACTTATCAAACGTACTCACCGTGCTCCAGACATCCCTAGAAAATAATCAACACAAAATACAAAACTACGGAAACAGGAGGTGTTTAAAGAAGTTCTCAGCGAACCAAAGAAAGAGCATTATTGTATCCTAGATAAATACTAATTGGGTTGACAGTTGTCCTCACCAACTTCCGAGACATTCTTTCCTCCTGTGTAGAAAGAGAATTCTGATTTTCACTTAGGAGCGCATCACAAGATGTGACAGTCAGAATCGTCCACGCACTCGTCGCTCCAGAACAAGTGTTGTTTTCGAAACAGTGCATGCCCTCGCATGCGCCATTCCCGCTTTTTTATCATTGAAATTGACTCCATTTTTGCGTAGAACAGCTACCAGCTGACACTATGAGCAATCGGTCCTCAGTGGCCTTGATCTTGATAGGTTCATTCGGGAAATTTTCTAGATGCACCCTACATATAGAAAGTCTTACGTGTAGGGGAGATCACAAATAGATAACTGTTTGCAGAACCATTTTGGTGCGCAAACGTGGAACATTTGGTGTAATACTCTATCCCTCTATGGATGTTTTCATCATCTAGATCCTATCAATTTTCGAATCTTTCCCATGCGTCGAATCTTCCCCATGCGTCAGTCATTGGACTTCCACAGGAAAATAAAGTGAAGTGGACCTTCTCACACGCGTCGCGCCACCCGCGACGTGGCACGCTGATTGTCTGCGCTTCCGTACATTCCACTGACATCATCGTCCTCATTAACGATGGATCCTTCCGATTCCTGTCGGAGCCTGCATAAATACATCTTCCGGCGCGTGTGAACGGGTCCATTCTGCTGAATTCTCCTGTAATTACCCTCTATCCAGGAAGAAGTGACCATCGTGTTGCTCGAACAAATCCGTTTCACATACGCGTACATTATTGCCATGTATCTTTCCACATGCTTATACGGCTAAAGATCAATGCATAAAAAGGGCTTTAGTTGCATCAGTATGCTAGAATGAACCTAGAAAAAAAAAGGGGGAGGGGGGGGGGCTACCGGGAACGTGTGTCCTTGAGCGGCATAGTGGTCCCATTTTTCTAAGTGGAGGGCAAACTGATCAGAGTTGAAGTGTGAAGTGAGTGTGCTGCACCTGCAGAGACAGCCATTCAGTAAGTTCCCACACCTTCGCAGAAGAGCACTGTACATTTCATACTATCTTTCTTCTTTTTTGTTGTAATGTAAGCGGATAATTCGACAAGTTCCGGGAGTGGTTTCATATTTCCGTGTCAACAGTCGATTTCGGATGAGTCACTTGTTATGGCGCAGAGGGCGATAGGTCTTGCTGAAGTGCGCCACTTATCTGTACCATTCTTTTATTAGTACGCGGTGCTTGTCAGTGATTATTTGTCGATCACCTGTCGATTACGAAGCAATTACTACACTTCCTTGCCTTTGATTTCCTTCTAAGACATCATCCTTGAGTATAATTGAGTACCGAATGGAGCCAGCCGGTCTCTTACTGTTTGTATCTTTTTGGAAAATTGTTTCTAACAATTTTTACAACTTCTGAATTCCAGTCTTTTTTTCGCGAAATCTTCTCGCTCACTGGGTGCCCTTTCACTCGACCGCCCTTTTGCAGCTGTGGCTTGCAGATGCTAGGCATGTGATAGGCCGTTTGCCCGTTTATTTTGCGATTCGTCACGCTTCGTACAAGCGATAATGATTGTTTCAGCTGGCTGTCCTATTCCGATGAAAGTGCGAAATGATCTCTCAGGATGGCGAAGAGTACACAATTGATTTCAGCAGAAAAATTGGCAGCGGTGCCTACGGAAATGTAAGATTTTACCGTTTTACAACCTTTCCACGGTTCATATCTGTCATGTAGCGTCGCACATTATGAACACCATTATTGATCATAAAGTCAAAGGCAGTAATCGATCATCAATTGTGATATGGGGAACGTCGGCTAGCACTAGGCTAGCTGAGCCACGAATATCGCATCCATTTCGCAGCATAACCCAGCTTTTCTTTGGTCACGGTTCCACTGGTTTCCTTCAAATTTGTTATTTTTGCAGCGGCGTTGTCTCAGAAACTTCTGGAGTTTTTGCAGTAAAATCAACATTTTCTTGTAAAATTTAAATCATACTTGTATAGTGGATGCAAATATCAGAGTTGGTTTTTTTGAGCAACCCCACCAGCTCGTGCAGGCTGGATCACGTGCACAAGCGCGTGTGACTTCCGCGTGGCGAGACTCACGAGTGTCAACGGAGCGCGGTGAGGTGCACGGAAAACATCTTCTTGATCTCGTAGATTTCTGGCCCCTTGTGCGCTATTTCAGCATTAGGTGCGAGTTCTTCGTTCCCAAGAACCCAGACACATTGTGGGATTTCTAACACGAAGATTTTAGTAAGGACTGCCTTTAAAGGACATGAAAATGCAAGATTTTAGAATGAAGAAAACCATGCGGTAAATTTTGGAAGGAAGCGATAAGATCAATAGAATCGGTACTATTACCATGGAAAAGGTATGGTATTCATGGTTAACACCTCAAACTACCCTTTCAAGCAGTTTCCAAATAGATTGGTATTTTCTGTCTTACGTTGGTAATGAGTCCGCTGTGGTACATACTTTTACTCACGGCTTAATGACGGATCAACATAGACCCAGATATCCAGAAATTTACACAAAAAACTTCCACCATTATTTTTCCGCTTAGAAACTGTGGGTCACTCACGATTATCCATAATTTGGGTTTTTTTTTCTTCACCTCCTATCAATTCTGTCTTATCCTAGCCTGCTCTTCAGGTGCATCCAGGAAGGGCTTCGTCTGGCAGAACTGTAGCAGTCAAATGTGCTCGAGACGCAAAAGAAATAGTAGCAGCCCGAAAAGAGGTCGAATTTTATCGCCGTTGTGCAGGCGCTCGTAATATTGTAAAGGTTGGTAGACAGATTTTGTACGGATGTTCTCTGCATTAAAATTACGATTTTTCAGTATGTCGGGAGCCAACACAAAAATGCTACCGATCATTCCCCTGAACGTTTTTCTTTCGCGATGGAACGCGCATTATTTTCCCTTGACAAACTAATGAAGCAAGGTCGACATTTGCATGGGCTCCCAAAAGATATCATAATAGATCTTCTAGTGGATTCAGGTATTTGTTTAGATTTTTCCGTCTTATGTATAGGGTGTGGGTTATGTTCTCGGACAAGAAATTTTGATATCATATTTCTGCCTCATCGAATGACCGCGAGGCCAACTGGGCCCAACATTCGGGTCCCCCGTCCCAGGTACTGTCTGCATCTAACGTCTCTACAAGTTTCGAGACAGAAGTGCCAGGCTACGAAGACAAAACCACTTTTGACCACGGGTAGAAAGCTGTTCCCCAGTCCTTAGGGAAAGAATGTATAGCCGCCAAGTATATCCTATCTAAATCCTACGGACTTTCATTTCTCGAGTAAAATCGCTGTCAAATACATTGCGGCTTTTTCATGAAGTAATGGTTCTGAAACTAATCAGACTGGGCATCAGTCGTAATATGTTTTATAGTTTTCTAATTAATGTTATCATAATAAAAATCGCTTTGATTGGATCGTTTTCACAAGAGATATAAAGAGAAGTTCTTGTCCGGGAACATCGGGCCGCACGCTGTACTAGCTTTTTTGATGTCTCATCATTTCATAGTAGTATTTCCCGTTTAGCATCTGCTCTGAATGCTTTGAAAACTCGTGGAATTGCTCATCGAGATATCAAGCATCTCAACATACTTGTTTTCCCTGGACTGCGGAAAGGCAGAAAGTAAGTATTATTTGCATGTTTTTGAATTTTTTTTCAAAGTTTTTGTCATGTGATCAGCGTCAGAATTAGCTTTTTTTTTTTAGATCACAATATCTTTTCAAATTTTGCGACATGGGAGTGTCGAGTTTCGTCCACGAGGGCGGAGTTATGCAAACCTTAGTTGGCACGCCACACGCTTTGGTTAGTTTTTTTCTTGTTCAACTGTAAATCTACATGATTTCAGATTTTGTGATTCTATGTTGATTCAAACGTTTTTTTTTTTTGCTGTCACATCATTCAGTTATTTCTGTAGATTGATTTAGTGTCCAGCAATGGCAGATGCTCATGCCAACCGGCAAGCGAAAACACGTGCTAATTACACTAGAGAAGAATGCGATTTATGGTCACTTGGCTGCACCTTCTACTACGTTGCCACTGGAAAATCACCTTTTCCTATTGATACAAAAGATAGCAATGTTTATGCTCATGCGGTTGCGGAAGCGAATCGACCTGAAGGTAGCAAATGCTTTACTGCTAAAGTTCGTGAAAGTAGATTGTTCTCATAGTTTATTTTTTTAGGAGCAATATCAGCGGAGAGGGTTAGCTTTGATGCAAATCGATACATGTACAAATACGGTTACACCATTCCAAATGTCTCCTATCCCAAGTATGTTTTTTAATGTTTTAATGTTTTTCCTGCTTTATTGAGTTGGGCTAATAAATCAGCTTAAAAAACTGCTTATTGCGATCCATCTTTAAGAAATACATCGCAACGCTTTCGTTCGCCCTTTCTAAAAGTGAGTGGAGCCTGGTAATTGAGTTTTGTACATTAAGCGTCTGGGAGTGAGCACTTGTTGACTATCTAGAAATGTTTTCCAAGGCTAGAGCAATCCTTCTTTATTTTTTCATGAATTATTCATCCCGGGTAATTTCCATTGTGGAATAGTACAAATTTCTGCTTTGAATGCTCGTTTAAAATTAAGGCTTGCTTATCTGGGTGTAAGTGACACGAAGATCTTCGACAGAGGGCTTTTATGCCTACCTAAGTAGCAGTAAGGTGCATTTTCCTAGAAATAACGTAGTGCATTTGGAGAATGCTTGCAGTTTTAGCATTTTTTAGCTTTGTCAGCGCTTGATTGTGTGCTATTGCCAACCTGGCTTACGCGAAAACGAAGTGATGCCAGTTTTCCTTATTAGGGACAGATGAATTAGCGGAACTTAGCCGCAATTAAGGTCTATGACAGATGCTTCAGGTCAGGGGATGAGTAATCTCGTGTTTTAGGTGGTTCCGCCATTGCCTGGCAAAATTGATAGCTACACTGTTCAGTAAGGAGCCCACCCTAGAGTCTCTTGATGAAATGGTTTCGGCTCTGGAAAAATCTGTTGAGAAGAAGTTCATTTCCATCGAATCAATGGAAATCTTCAGTTATTGTGATCTGAAGGATGTACCTCAATTCAGGTGAAGCTTCCTTACAAAATTTCATTATTTGAAGTTAGTTAGAAGGCTGCAAATGATGTTTATATGAATGTTAGCTGTCACCTTCCAACCAATTTCTAGCCCATACTACTTATGCTTCAGTAATTTTGAGGTGATAGATATCATAACCAGATTTCACTTGGATAAAGTAAATTTTATAGTCGCGGTTACCCGACACTCAAGGATGAACTGAGTTTGAAAGATGGTGTCAAATACCACTTAATTCATGAAGACGACTTGGCTGCCTTCACGGATGCAACGGAAAATGCAAACGATCATCAAAGCCCACCGATTCTATTTCCACTACTTGCCGATATTCCATGGACACCCAAGATCTGGTGGCGTACAGTTCAGGACAAAAAAGGTATTAGTATTTTCCTTTTTGTGCACCGAAAAGCAATGAAAGTGTATCCAGGAACGAGTAAAAATGCAGAAGAATCATCTCGAACTGCTAGAACCGATCTGCATTCACAAGTAGGGGATGCTTTGAACGATTGTGATAAGATCCTGGAAGTGGTCGAGATGTCAAAAAAGATTCTTCGCATGCAGTTGGAGAGGGTAAATTCCATTTATTTTTGCAAATGTTGAGCTGTTTTTGTTAGCACATGATTTTAGATAAAGAGCAGTCTCGAAACTGTTCATGAGAAGACCTTAATGCCAATCCGCTTCACTCTCTATGCGAAGATGCAATCTTTCGCTCTTCTGCCGTTCCTCAATGAGGATGCCGACAGGGTAGGTATTTATGGTACTGTTTGTATGTTTTTACATATTTTTATGCTTCCAATTTTCACCATTTTCTGTTTTCCCTTTCTTTCCTTTGCGAAACTGAAATTAAATCAACATCCTTTCCTTGAAAATTCAACGGTTCTTAAAGGTCTACGATTTTTTTCAGACAGTTATGGACCGTGTATGTGAAATGGCTGGCCGTGCAACGAAAGAGCTTGAAAAGTGCATAGGTGTGTTTGTCATTCTCTTATATTCTGTCTACTGTAGTAGGAAAAACAGCTTGAATCGCCATTGAACAAAGCCGAAAGCGTATTCATGAAAATGTCCGCAGAAATGCGAATCCAACTGTCACGTAACCACAGATTTGTTGCTTTGAGTACATATCCATGAATGAGTTTTCCTATCTTATGCGATAGTGCACGAACGAACATGGGACATCAGTGTTGTCTCGAACCGACGATTCAATCCGCTGGCGATTCAACCAAGTGTTTCCGGACAACGGGATGACATTTTTGGAGGGGCAAACCATGGATTGTAGGACAAACTGGTCACTAGCACTATTGCCGGCTTATTCCTGCTGTCACATTTATCCAGACTTCGCAAATGCTATCCATGTCAATCTGGATGCCGTGGCAGTTAAAGTAAATAAAGAACAATTTTCAAAATATCTTGTACTTAAGTTTTGATTTGGAACCCCCAGTCTGACAGCAGAGACTTACCAAGCTCATCACATTTCTTCGTTGGAAAAAATATTTCCTCATCTTTCGCATCTGTACATCAATGAATAATTATTTCAATGAGATGACTAATACATTTCGTGGGAAGTTAGACGGGAACAGTCATCAGTGAGGAATTTTTTCTTTCCGCTATTTTTCGACTGATCTTTAGCGGGGAGATTGTGCTATGCAACTACTCAGACTGCTTATCAATTAGTCCCTTCCTTCGTTGTCAGACCTATCATATTCGCATTTTACAGCTTTCCTGAACCAATCTCTGGATTCCGCTGCGGAGTGTTTGTCAGAGCTGGATGGAATACAGCTGGAGCCAACGGAAATTCCAGGCGTTGAAGGTGTGCGAATGGATTGTTCGTTCAACGTTTGTTTACCCCTATTCTGCCTCATTTTGCTTACATTTAGATGAGTTGAACGACCTCCTCAACGAGGACCCTTCCACTGGCGTGTTGAAGTACGAAGAGGAGCTGGCGGAGCAGTGTATTGCGAGGAGATCTGATTTAGCTGCTCAGTTATGTAATAACACGAAGAGTTCCGTAGTGCGCGTGTTGTTGAGGACAGCACGGTGAGCGTTTTGGAATTTTTTCACCAAATTTTGTTGTTTATACATGCTGTCTTTTATTTGGTATAGGTTTGTCCTGGATATGTCGTCAGAAATCTCAAAATATCGCAATTACATTGATGACTACGTTTCACTCATTGAGAGACCTTTCCAAGAAATGAAGGTAAGCAAATGTTTGCTAGTTAAGAGCTTTTTAAAGACGTGTGTTTGACTTGTATAATATTATTCATGTTGTTTTTTGCAAATCTTTATTTTCTGCTGGTTATTAGAAAAGTTTAAAATACGATTCATAAGTCAAGTCTTGCGCTGTTTCAGAATTGTATGGAGAGGATGCAGGCTGAAAACAAACTGGATGAACGAAGCTTCCAGAAAGCATTGCTTTACTATAAGCGACCAGCTAAGTGGGTAGTCATTATATAGTCCTCTTTACTTTTGAATGTTTCCACTTCTGTTCTCAATTTACCGCGAAAACTGACTTTTCCAGTATCATTGCTCAAACCCGTCTCATTCGCGAAAAGGTCTCTCAGGTTTTCGACTTGGTGCAGCAAGTCAACAATTCTAAGTGATATGCGTGGTAGAGATGAAAATTTGAAATTTTTGTCATGTTTACATCTTAACAATGATTCCATCATGTCATTTTTAGTGCTAATTTACTAGTCACTGGCTAGAATTTCTGTGCATCTGTCACTAATCTTCTCGCTAATTGTTTTGCAGTCATTTATTCCGGTTATCTTTCGCCTCTTTTCCAATGTTTCCACATTTGTTTCCCGATGACAGGTGCCACTTCATACATGTATAATGCCGAAGATTTAGAAGACGTTTGGATCAGCGTATTTATCTACTTTTGTAACATTTGGTTCATGTTATACATATTTTTAGGATAAATGTACAGTTTTGTCAGCTTTTGTTCGGAACTCGCTGTGGCAAACCGTGTTGAGCTCAACCTACTTTTTTGTTATTTTATAGTAAGGGATGAACAGTGCATGCGGATTTTCGGGTTTTCAGCGAAGAAAATTTATTGTTGATGGATTTGAGTAATGACCCTGCTTCAATCTTTCGACTCGGGATGATTTTACGTTTACTTGTAAGCACTGCCCGTTTCTGTTGCGGAAATGAGCTGAATTTGTTCGAACTCGCTGTAGATGATTCACAAGTGTGGCTTAATGTTAAGTGTTGCACGAGTACTAGTCGCTGTTCTGTTATTGTAGCAGGATATTGATTACGACCAGTAATAGTTTTCTAGTAGCGGAAATGTTCTGAGTTAGCTTCAATTTGCTGTAGGTGAATTACAAAAGTAGAATATAAATGCTTAAAAGTTACGCCGAGAACTGGTCCCCGGCCTTGTTTTTGTAATGGAGCGGGAAGTCAGAGGGTAGAATGCGTGGGTTTTTGGTGGATTGAGTGAAATTATGCATATACAGCAAGAGAAATGTGAAATTTATCTCAAAGGCGATGTTAGTTAAATGTTTGTGCATACCATACCATTTACAGGTTACCGCACAATTTCCACTGTCTAATGTCTCCATCTTCAATGATGAGAAGGACTATGCTAGTAATTGGGCTATCTGCAGCTCCCTTTGTTTCGTTTGCACTGGAAAAATATGGGGACCAGTTCTCGCAGAGAATTGGAATGCTTTGAAAAATGTTACCAGTCTTATTCATAGTGTTATTGTTGTTAGGGAGGATGGAACACGTGAGAAAATTGCTGCCAGTGTTAAGCAACAATCTACGAAAGGTTAGTTTTGACGTTTTACATGTCTATTTCAGTTCTTTGACTTTGAGTGGAGTCTTAGTTTTTGCAATGCCCAATGAGAAACAATTTATCGTTCGATGAGTCGTTCAAACCGATGCTTTTGCTAATTATGCGATAGGAATTTTGCTATGCGTGACGTGGAAGTCTCCGCTTAAGCCAAAATATTGAAAAAAAAACCGTCAGGAAGACCAATTTTTTCACTTGATAGGGATCTTGTGGAAAGATTGCGGTGATCGGCGGATCCATAGAATACACAGGAGCACCGTTCTTTGCTGCAATTTCTGCACTGAGATTGGTGAGTTCTTTACCCAATAGTTAGTGCAATTCATCTACACAGCCGGCCACACTTGAATCCCAGCACCACGTACGCGACGCGGTAGACCAGCTGGGTGCTGTGGTTGTTGGGCGTTGTCGGTGCAATCATCTCGAACGAGGGCGAAGACACAAAGAAAACACTGGAGGACACCGCCCGATCGACGATAACGACGTCCAGCTGGTTTTCCACATTGCCTAGGTGGTGCGGCGCGGCAAAGCAGACAGGCGGCATTTAGTGATGTAAAAGTGACTGACCGCTACTGTATCTTGGTCGCAAGAGATGCCTTTTGTGTAGAGATTTTCTGAGAAGTGAATTTTTATAATCGTTATATTGTATTATATGTTTATTTTTAAATTGGATTTGACCCTCATCCCTGATATCCCCTTGCCAGTATATTCTGTTCACTAACAGAAAGACATTGATTTCAGGGTGCGGATTTAGTTCATGTTATGTGCGCGCCCGAAGCTGCACCTGTCATTAAGGGATTTTCTCCGGAATTGATCGTTCATCCTGGCCTTGAACCAGAAACTGTCATACCAGTAAGTTTGTCACATAATACATAACTGCGGAAAGTCAAAGGTGTAAATGTACAGAAGCTCGAAAGAATGGATGCTATCGTTCTTGGACCAGGTTTGGGACGAAATCCACGCTTAGCCCCTTTGTTCGGAAATGTGCTAGAGTTTGTGAGAAAGACAGACGTTCCGTTTGTGATGGATGCGGTAAGTTGTGAAGGTATGCTAGTAACTATAACTATGGAATCATACTTTCTTTGCTAGCATTGCCATGGGCGATTCATTGCCTTTAGATCCAGCTTTCTTATTCACTAAACACTAAGATTCAGGACGGCCTATGGTTTCTTTGCGAAGCTATACGCCAAGGAGTTCCTCCGCTACCTTCAGCAATTCTTACTCCAAATATTGTGGAGTTTTCAAGGCTATGTGAATCTGCTCTGGGGATCCCTGATGTCCTGACAATAAAGGTACACCTAAACTTTTGTTAGCTTGGTATTTAGCTTTTTCCCTAAGCAGGGATGTGAAGAGGCTCCTTCTTTCACGATTTGGGTTAAAAGAGCTGTAGCTCGATTACTGGAAGGAATGCAGATCAAATGAAGGGAAAGATTATTCACATAGGCAAAGGTAACATTCTAGGATCAGGACAAGTTGGAGGACTTGGCTTCACGTTTAAGTACACATCTCGGTACCTCTCTGTTCGTGAAGGGACGCGTCGACATTATTACGAACCCTGACGGAAAAGGTTAGTTTCAATTTTCAGTGTTCTTGGATTACCCAATCGCAAAAAAAAGAAATACAACTGTGTGCAGAAGTTCTGTGTGTAGTGGTGATGAAATTAAGAGTTTTGGAGTACCAAGTTTGACAAATCATTTCTTTCCTCCCCGTGCGGCCAAAATATACAAATACTGCGGAACAGTTTAGTATACTAATGGTGTTTTTTTTTTTTGCGAAATTCTTAGCACAACAAGAAATTGGGCTAATGCAGTTGGTTGCGTTTTTACATAGCAGGATTGATGGGTAAATAAAAGCATGGCCGGTTTACATCATCGAGATTACCCAGGGTAGACCTGTCAACGCTCATGTTAACAATGGGCAATTTTGGAGGTATTAACACGCCTACCCCGGGTAATCTCATGCCGTCCTTGATTCTACTTGCCCGTTAATCTTGTTGGGTAAAAACGTATTCAACTACAGTAACTTAATTTTTGCTTTCATTTGGGAAGTCCGGAAAAAACCAGTAAGCATCTAAAAATCCGATGTATTTATCCACGTTGTGGTCGAAAATTACGTTTTTACTGCAGTTACCCTTGGAGATGATGAGGGATGTCCAAGGAGATGTGGAGGACAAGGTGATGTGTCGAGTGGAACCCTAGCAATGTTCCTTCTCTGGGCCACAAGGTAATCTATTTACATTATTAACTCGTCGCTCTGGTAATCGATATGTTATGAATGTCACCGATTCGTCTTTGGTGGATAATCTTTCTTCCAGAATGTCCTCTTCACACGACGCGAAAAATGCGGCTGGTCTTGCCTGTAGTCAGCTGGTTCGTCGCTGTGCAAAGTTGGCTTATGCAAGAGTCGGTAGATCGATGATCACTAGTGATTTGATTGATGAGATTCCTGGAGTGCTTCGTGAGCTGGATAGCAAGAAGCTTGAGGACTGCCCCAGGGCATGATCTTCCGCAGAATGTATGTCATGTAATAAATTGTAAATTTAGTATTGTAAATGAATGCTGCTATCTTGTCCATTCGTGATTTTCTGAAAATAACGGCAGTGAAATGAAGAGGAAGAGCAGGTTCTTGGCAAGAGAGGATTCTGTGGACTTTAAAGCCGATTCTGGGGATGTAGGCTTGGATAATAAATTGAAATACTTTGCTCAACTGTCAGATTTCGATGTTGAAGTCCTTCTTGCAAGTGAAGGAGAGGAATAAAGTTCAGTTATCCGAGATTTGTGAGGGTTCATCAACTTTACCTAAATTATTATTGTTTGGCACCGAAAAAATGGCGGAATTCTGGAAATGTGCTGGATGATTTTCGTACGACATCTCTGTTCAAAACCCAAATTGAGTACTGAACGAGTTCAAATATTCACCGAAGGTCTTCAGAGGAAATGAAAACGTTGGTTAATCACGCACTAACCTAATATTGCTGGTGACTTTACTGCTTTGGCTACTCAGACGGGAGGCTTCCACCTGAATTTCGGGAGTTTCTTTTAGGGAAATAGGACGAACTATAAGATACGAACGAACTACACAGATGCGAGTGCCGAGTTTACTCGAAATTTGTCAGGTGAAGCGAGGTGCGCGATTTAACAAGGAGAGGTTACCAGATGTTCGGGAGAATTCGAAGTGGGATCTAACTCATAATAAGAAGTCATCGATGTTGATCTCGAATCTGACTTCCCTTTTTCTCTCCTTTTCTCTCAACGTCAATGCTAAAGAAGTTACAATGTTCTTCATCGACAGCGCGCAGTTCATCAAAGAGTGGACATGTACCCGTAGTCATGCCTTTTTCGTTAAAACGTCGGATGTGGTGGCTGTTTAGGATGTTGACTTCCAAATCCACTTACCACCAGCAGCAAACAACTCAATAATCTAAATAGGACTCGTTCACAAGTGCTTCGATGGTATTTAACCACGTATTTCATAACCAAGAAATTAACTAACAGTGAGCTATTAGAATTCACTATTTAACGTGGAAATTGAACATTTAAAAGGGGTATCTTTGAGGTATTTCTAAGTGCCACCTTTACGGCATTTTTCGTATAGGTACGGTACATGACTGTAGAAACGGTACCCATACCACACATACTGTACAAACGAACATTTGTAACTTTTTCTTTTTCTTCTTCTTTCTCGCAATGGTGTTCAGGAGAAATGGAGAGTGGCTTTGAGATCAGCGTATACGACTTCATATTATGAGGTTTATTCC